>CM022237.1:9750961-9835952 GCA_011696235.1 Quercus mongolica | reverse complement strand
ATGCTCATTTTTCTCTCATTTTCCTTACTGTTGGGCTTCTTTTGCCATTGGACCTTATGTCGAAAATGGGCATCGACAACATGCAAGGGATGAATGTGGGCCGCATTGAAATGGTATTTACTAATTCATATACTTATTGTACCATTATAAGTAAAAATGAAGTGAAAATTTTTAGATAAAAAAATATGATCTATTAAAAAATTAAGAATGTTATATGTATATAAATAATAGATACATAAAAATTGGCTTACTGCACATGATCTTTCACAATAATTGAAATTGATTTTTCTGATATCACTACATTTCTTTTGTCCTTTTTATTATAAAAATAATCTCCTACCAAACTGAAAGTTCAAAAACGTGTACAAATACATTTGAACGTTTAGACCCCAAAAACAACTTAACCAACACAAGCAATATGTCAAACAACTAGTGTGCGGAAACTTAACATATGCTATAATTGGAATTGGTTAAACAACTATCTAAGCCATAAAAATAAACCACAGCAGATAATGTAAAGGCAGAGATAGAGAGGAAGGAAGATGCAAACACAGATAACACCGATGTTATCGAAGAGGAAACCGAAGACCTCGGCGAAAAACCTCTCCGCCGCCCTCCAAGCGGTAATCAATCCACTAGAAAATACAGTTGGGATACAAGGACAGCAATAGACCCTCCAAGCCTAATCTACCCATGCACCTAAGCCCTCCAAGCTTCTTGCTCCAACGAGGTTGCGCCGAACCTTTTCTTTTCTAGCTTCCGGATTCCGCTACTACACCGTAGCATCAACCAATGAAGATTGGCTCCTTCCTAACTGCTTCCCAGAACTCCAAACTGTCTCACAGAGATGATAATGGTGAGAACCAGGTTTGGTATAATGCCTCTCAAGGATTTGACAATGGAGAGGAAGAGAGTGAGGGAATTTGATGAGACTCTAAGGTAGAGATTGTGGGTGAAACAATCTGGTTTTTCTTTAGGGTTTCTCTCTCAAAATTCTCTCTGGAAGCTCTCTTTCAATCGTGGGTTAAAAGGGTATTTATACTGGAGTGAGAGGAATGTGAAACGTCAGGTTTTCCAAAACAGGGGTGGCTCGCGGCTTGACCTCGCGGCTTGACTAAGTCGCGAGATAACCGTATGGCCAGTTGTCCTGTTTTGTCCTGTAGTGCTCCAGCTAGCATGACTGTTCATCTTCCAGCATGCTTGGCACGTGTGCAGATTCTGGCGGGTTGAAGCCGCGAGTCCAGCCGCGAGTCCCAGCCGCGACACTCTGTTTTCTTGCACACTCTTGAGCAATCTTCACTCTATCTCACTCACTACCCTTACAACAATCCCACCTAAATACAGGGTTACTAAATGCTGAATTACAAGCAAATTTGGCACGGAATAAAGCCAATTAGATGGTTGAATAAATTCAACCTTACAATCTCCCCCTTTGGCTATTCCGTGACAAAACCCTAAAACAGACTCTAGACTTAACATGTGAGTTGGGAACAGTTGAACAAAACTCACTCACACCTAACTCTAGAAGCTGTGAAGCACTTGAATCATATGAACAATATACTCCTGAAACACAACAATACACATGATATTGTAAGCAGAAAATTATAATGCATATGAAACAGGCAGAATGTGATCAAGCAAAGATGGAGTAATAAACAACCATGGCTTGATCAACCAAGTGAACACCTCAAGGTAGTGATCACAGTGTTCATTCACACTTGGAATGAACACAAGGACATACAAGTTAACAAGCACAAGGCAAGACACTTGTATGCTCAACACTCAACCAATGCATAGCACACAAGGCATATGCATCTAGGAACAATCCTACAAGGGCACAAGAGTGACAGTACATAAACCAAATGCAGAACATTTAACAAAGTACTGATTTCAACAAGCATAAAGGCTGCACTTAAGCATGGTACAACCAAAGCCTACAAATATGCTTAAAACATAACCCTAAAAGCTTACAAAAGCAATGGGTACAAACAAATCCTGAATAACAGTTTTACAAAACACAATATATCAACTTAAAGATGAACAAAAAATAAAGACACTCCCCCTTAGATAAGACGCTCCCCCTTAGGGTAATATCCTCCCCCTTGATTATGCCTATCACTCCCCCTTTTTGTCATGGAATAGGCTAGTCATCCTCTTCTAGCTTTCTCTGAATTTGATCCAACTGAGTTGAAGAGAAGTAAACTTCATATCCCATCGGTTGCTTTGATGGTGTAGAGAAGCAGTGAGTCCAGACACCTTTGAATTCTCGTGGACAGAGGAGACAATGTGATCAAGTTTCTCATCGAGAGAGATTACTGAATGAGGATCACTGTGAGATGCAGAAGTTTCTGGTTTGGCTCTCTTCCGACTATGTCCAACACTGGCATTGTATGTACGCATGTTGATTGGCTCGGTTTGGGAAGGAGACTCATCAGCTGTTGGATAATTCCCTTGAGCTTCAAGATCCGGAAATGAGACTGCAAAGGGAATGCATATCCGAGACTCATTTCGAGAACCGTTTTGCGCAGAACATGAAAGATATGAGCACAAATGTCGATTTCTTCATCAGAGATGAGATCATGAAGAAACAAGGCACGTCCGAGTTCATATACCCAGTACTTGACAAAGGGTACAAATTGTGAAACATCACAATCGTAAGCACTCTCAGTTTCGGAGAAAGAGAGGAAACACTGATGGATTTCCATTTGGTGAGAACTCCAAGTCTTGACCAAGCTTTGTTTGAGAAGCTCCTCATCAGGACATAGATCATCATAACCGGTGAATGACGAAAAATGGGTCTGTTGATGTGAAGAATTTCTGCCAGGTATGTAGGAGAGATAGAAAAGCTCTTTTGCCGAACCCAGCACTTAAGTTCATCTCCTTCCACAATTGCGTTAGCATAAAATTCTTTAACCAACTCTTCATACACGATATCCGGATCAGAGAGAAGGTAATTCCAATCCTTGTGAGCAAAACATTTGAATGTCAGTGTTGTGAAGTGAGGGCAGATCCACAGCTCTCTAGTAATGGTGTGGCATGAAGAAAAAATTCTCATGACTGATAGGCTGAATGATCTGAACTTATTGGGATCGAATCGCTGTGATGAAGAGCGAGTCACTTTCGGAGAGGTGTGTCTTCATCAACATCAATTACGGGTTCCTTCCCTTTGGAAGAACCTCCTTTCACAGCAGCCTTTTTGAATGGAGACATGACCAGTCTATTATCAACAAGGAAATGACAGAACACAATCCAACAGACTATATCAGCAGTGGGTTAGTGAAAATTTAGGACAATGAAGAAACCCTAACAGCTGGATGAAATGGTCAGAAAGAACAATGAGGGACACAAAGCCCAAATTAGAACTACACAGTATAGAGAGATCAAATATAACCACATAATCAGCTGAAAAAGGACCAATCAACACACAACAAGATACCACACAAGATCAAATGAAACATGATAGATCAGTCACAAAAATTAGCTAACCCTAGCTAAGCACATGATGAAGAACACAACCAACAAATAAATTAGCTCAAAACAGAAGCACAGGCTACCATAAGCTAAGAAAGGACAACGATGACATCACAAAACCCATCACAAAATCACAAGCAAAAGTGAATAATCCAGAGGGAAAACCAAGACAATAGGAAAATAGAGTGCAAGACAGAACCATACCTGTTAGTCGACGATTTTAGCTGAGAAGAAGCAAACAATGGAGATCGACAATGGAGGCACGTGTGAAAGGGAAAGTGCAGAAGAAAAGACAATGAACAGTCACAAAAAGATCGAGGGAAAAAAAATTTTAAAAACTGCCCTGTATGTCCAAAACACGCGATTTTCGCGACTGATAAGTCGCCACACAGTCGCCAGCTCAAGCCGCCAATACACAAGAACAAAATTTTGAAAAATTTTTCTAAGTGTTTTTCGCGACTGGAAGGTCTACCCGCGAGTGAGTCGCGAGCTGAGCCGCGAAAATCTCTGAGTGAACTCGCGACTGGACCTTTACTCGCGAACAAGTCGCCAAAAATGACCAGCGAAGATGCGACTGAGGCCGCGACTTGACACCCGCGACTGAGCCGCCAAAACAGGGCAAAACTGATTTTTGAAATTTTCAGATTTTTCAACCAAAATACTTTCCAAAAACACCTAAAACACTCAAAAATCTTTTTGTGCTAGAAATAACAAAGATTGAGCATGTGAAAACACATTTCATCAAGTACAATCACACAAATGAATATGGCACTTATTGAACATAAACTTGTGTGTTGTGTGTGGATATCAACAATGAGATAGTCCTTTGTCTAATGTGAAGCTTCAATGATCAATTCAACCAAGGCATACACAATTAGTACTAGATCATGTGACCAATCTCAATTATAGAAATATGAATATATGACTTCCCACACAACTTGATAACATAACTTGGAGCTTTTCATTTGACTCCACTTTCAATCATAACTTTGATTTTTAGGCATCATCTCTCATTGTGAGAGGGATATACATTTCTCTTTGAAGAACAGGCCTTTGGCCTTTTTGAAAGAAATTTCACTTTTAATATAAGGTCGCTTACCCTTTTTCCTAGTCAAATACTAGAATGTGCGACAGGCTTTTGCAGCTCAATATCTCTTTTCATTTGGAGATTTACATTTGGTGAGCTCTTTTTAGCAAAACAAAATAAAAGTGGGAAGATATAGACACAAGTCTATGCATGTCTCAAGATCAACATAACCATTCACTAATCATTCATGACAAGTTTGAAGATCTATTTACAACAATCACATAGATTTCAAGATTTTCCCACAGAGATATAGTGCATGAAAACAAGCAATGCTCGAAAATGCACAAAGCCATTAGCACAAAGGTACAAGGCAAAACAAGTTTTGAGACAAAACTCAACAAAGTCAATCAAGCTTTTTGATTTTCTACTTTTTATGGATTTTTGGATTTTTGACACAGACAAAAAAAATGATTGAACAAACAAAAAGAAGCAACAGTATTCACAAATGGACAAACAAACAAGAAACATGTTGCACAAACACTAAACAAGAAAAGGTGTGTGCCCCAACACAAACAGATGTAACATATTATGAATAAGTGAAGCACACAACACACAAGAGAGTCAAGGAATTGTACCAACACCAATGGTCTTACGGAGTGATTCAAACCGTGGACCATCGAGAGGCTTGGTGAAGATATCCGCCTTTTGATTGTCGGTGTGTATGAACTCAAGACACACAACTTTTCCTCTACCAAATCCCGAATGAAATGGTAACGTATCTCTATGTGTTTGGATTTTGAATGCTGAACAGGATTCTTGGAAAGATTGATGGCACTGGTGTTGTCACAGAAGACACACATCGTTTCTTGAGGAATTCCATAGTCATGAAGTAATTTCTTCATCCAAAGAAGCTGAGTGCAGCAACTTCCAGCAGCGATGTATTCTGCTTCTGCAGTAGATAAAGACACTGAATTCTGCTTCTTGCTCATCCAGAAACAAGATTGTTACCAAGATAAAAACAGCCGCCTGAAGTGCTTTTCCGATCGTCTACACTGCCAGCCCAGTCAGCATCTGAATACCCAGCAAGACAAGCATTTGAGTCTTTTGAATACCACAGACCATAGTTTGCAGTACCATTCACATATCGAATGATTCGCTTAGCAGCAGTCAGATGAGATTCCTTCGGATTAGCTTGGTACCTGGCACAAACGCCCACACTGAAAGCAATGTCCGGTCTACTGGCTGTAAGGTAGAGCAAACTTCCTATGATGCTCCTATACAATGTAGGACTTACTTCAACTGATGAATCCACATTCAGTTTAGTGGAAGAGCTCATGGGAGTGGAGGCATGTTTTTTGGAGTCTAGGCCAAACTTCTTGACAATATTTCTGGCATACTTCTCTTGAGATACAAATATACCCTCCTTCTGTTGTTTGACTTGAAGACCCAAAAGAATGTGAGCTCCCCCACCATGCTCATCTCAAACTCCTTCTTCTCCTCAGAAAATTCAGTAGCACGATCTTCGATAGTTGCCCCAAACACTATGTCATCAACATAGACTTGTGCCACAAGGAGATAATCTTCATCATTTTTGACAAAAGAGTTCGATCGGCGTACCCTCTCTTGAAACCTCTATCTAGAAGATAATGTGTAAGACGATCGTACCAGGCTCTAGGCGCTTGTTTTAAACCATATAGTGCTTTCTTCAATCTTAATACATGATCGGAAAATGAGGATCCTCAAATCCTTTTGGTTGCTCAACATAAACTCTTCATTTAGATATCCATTCAGAAAAGCACACTTACATCCATTTGATAAAGTTTGAACTTCAAGGTGCACGCAATGGACATGAGGATTCGAATGGATTCGAGTCTTGCCACCGGAGCAAATGATTCATCAAAATCCACCCTTCTACTTGTGTGTATCCTTGAGCCACCAACCGAGACTTGTTTCGAATTATCTCTCCATCTTCATCAGTTTTGTTTTTAAAAATCCACTTTGTGCCTATAACATGAACGTTCTCAGGCCGTGGAGCAAGTTCCCACACGTCATTCCTCACAAACTGATTCAGCTCTTCATGCATTGACTCAACCCAATTCTCATCTTGAAGAGCCTCTTCAACCCTTTTTGGTTCAAACTGTGCAAGATAACAGTGATACGTTACATGATTGGCTAGCAGATATTTCCTTTCCTGAGGCGAAGACCGTCATCAAGTGATCCTATGATATTACTTTCCGGATGATTCTTGATAATTCTTGAGGATGGCCTTTTTGTAGTGGAAACTTCATCACTACGAGAGATAGGAGGATGAACTTCTGGAGGAGTAAGAGGACTTGAAGTTCTAGACATCGATCTCGTTTCCTTCTTGGGTTGATGGGAGTCGATTCTACTTCTGGTATAGGTTCTTATCTTCTATATCCAAAGCTTCTACCTCAACATCAGGCTCTTCGGTGCTCGGCCCTTCATCATCAATCATTTCCACCTTAGGTAAGGCATCATCAATCTTGACATTTATGGATTCCATCACAGTCTTTGTTCTCTTGTTAAACACTCTATATGCTCGACTTGTAGTAGAGTAGCCAAGAAAAATACCTTCATCACTTCTTGCATCAAACTTCCCAAGATTCTCTCGATCATTCAAGATAACATTTGCTTCCAAATACCCGGAAATACTTCACTTTAGGCTTCTTCCCATTCCATATCTCATATGCAGTCTTCTGTGTACCAATTCGAAAGAAAATCCTATTGCCAATGTGACACGAGGTGTTGACAGCTTCTCCCCAAAATTTTTGAGGAATTTCCTTGTTAAGCAACATGACTCTAGCCATCTCCTGAATCACACGATTTTTTTTTCTACCACTCCATTTTGTTGTGGAGTTTTGGGAGCTGAAAACTCTCTTTTAATTCCATTCTTCTCACAGAAGGACTCGAATCTTGCATTCTCAAATTCTCCCATGATCACTTCTAACTTTGGCTATTGGAATCCCTTTTCATTTTGTAATTTCTTGCACAGAATCTCCAGCCTCTCACAAGCTTCTGATTTTTCTCTAAGGAATTCAACCCAAGTGTATCTTGAGTAGTCGTCCACAATGACCATAATATATCTTTTTCCCCTAAGCTTTCAGTTCTGGTGGGCCCCATCAGATCAACATGAAGTAACTCCAAACAACGAGAGGTGGCTATCACATTTACCTTGTGATGACTTGCCTTAGTTTGCTTCCCCATTTGACATGCACCACAAATGGTCTTCTTTACTTTTCCAAACTTAGGAAGTCCCTCGACTGCTTCAAGTTTGGAGACTTTTGCTACTTGTTTGAAGTTGGCATGCCCAAATCTGTGATGCCACAGCTCCACATATCCACGAGCACTTCTACATGATATGGTGCCGTGGGAACTATTCCATAACAATTATCCGTAGTCCGATTTCCTTCCAAAACCTGAATCCCCTTTATTGATGATCAAACATCCTTTCTTGGAGAATTGTACCAGGAAGTCGTCATCACAAATTTGAGTGATGCTCAGCAAATTCGCCTTCAGCCCTTTTATGAACAGCACATCTTTCAACAGAGGCAAACCGGGTATCTCGATGGTTCCTTTGCCTAGGACTTGAGCATGGCTTCCATCCCAAAGGTCACATAGTCACCACCTTTTCTTTGAGTGACTTAAACAGTGACTTATCCCTGTCATATGGCGAGAACACCCACTATCAAGATACCACAAACATGCATTAAACACCTTTAATGAGGTATGAACAAATAGGTTCACATGTGACAGACAATCTTGACCTTCAAACACAAACTCATCATCAGGTTTCATGCTACTTTTAGATTGATTTTTCATTTTCAGATTCTCAATCATCTCACACAACATTCTATTCTTTCTTTTATATTTCTTAATCAATGATTTTGATTCAGATATGCTACTGTGTAAGACAAGATTCTGATTCTCAAGATGTTTCAGCATGTGAACAAAAACTCTAGCATGTTTCTTAGTTTTAATAACTCTACAAGATCATCAGTAAGACACCTTTCAGTCATATGCATAGAGACATTATCACAAACACTTGAGCTACAATTCAGCATGGTATAAACGAAAACAACAACCACAACTCAGGGGTCTAGGATCACACAAATGGTAATGAAACCAAAAGCTGTGTACCGCTCTGATACCAATTGAAAGTTCAAAAACGTGTACAAAACACTTTTGAACGTTTAGACCCCCAAAAACAACTTAACCAACACAAGCAATATGTCAAACAATAGTGTGCGGAAACTTAACATATGCTATAATTGAATTGGTTAAACAACTATCTAAGCCATAAAAATAAACCACAGCAGATAATGTAAAGGCAGAGATAGAGAGGAAGGAAGATGCAAACAAGAGATAACACCAGATATGTTATCGAAGAGGAAACCGAAGACCTCGGCGAAAAACCTCTCCGCCGCCCTCCAAGCGGTAATCAATCCACTAGAAAATACAGTTGGGATACAAGGACAGCAATAGACCCTCCAAGCCTAATCTACCCAATGCACCTAAGCCCTCCAAGCTTCTTGCTCCAACGAGGTTGCGCCGAACCTTTTTCTTCTCTAGCTTTCCGGATTCCGCTATTACACCGTAGCATCAACCAATGAAGATTGGCTCCTTCTTAACTGCTTCCCAGAACTCCAAACGTCTGTCTCACAGAGATGATAATGGTGAGAACCAGGTTTGGTTATAATGCCTCTCAAGGATTTGACAATGGAGAGGAAGAGAGTGAGGGAATTTGATGAGACTCTAAGGTAGAGATTGTGGGTGAAACAATCTGGTTTTTCTTTAGGGTTTCTCTCTCAAAATTCTCTCTGGAAGCTCTCTTTCAATCGTGGGTTAAAAGGGTATTTATATTGGAGTGAAGAGGAATGCGAAACGTCAGGTTTTTCCAAAACAGGGGTGACTCGCGGCTTGACCTCGCGGCTTGACTAAGTCGCGAGTTCCAGTCGCGAGATAACCGTATGGCCAGTTGTCCTGTTTTGTCCTGTAGTGCTCCAGCTAGCATGACTGTTCATCTTCCAGCATGCTTGGCACGTGTGCAGATTCTGGCGGGTTGAAGCCGCGAGTCCAGCCGCGAGTCCCAGCCGCGACACTCTGTTTTCTTGCACACTCTTGAGCAATCTTCACTCTATCTCACTCACTACCCTTACAACAATCCCACCTAAATACAGGGTTACTAAATGCTGAATTACAAGCAAATTTGGCACGGAATAAAGCCAATTAGATGGTTGAATAAATTCAACCTTACACAAACCAAGTTTAAAAAGTAATAGGTCCATAGCCAATGGCCCAATAAGCCATTTTACAACTTTTTCAAATATATTACACTTTTATATTGAGTTAATCCCACAGTTTATTTTGAGTACATTGTTTAATTTCTTGAATAGTAAATAAATACATTGATTAATCTCAATTAATTTTTATTTCACATGAATTGATTCTCTTTATTTATTTTCTATATATATATATATATATATATATATATATTTATTGATTAATGCGGACTAATATTTCAATATATTTTTATTAATGCGGACTAATATTTTTTAGATTAATTTTGTTTTTAGTTTTATCTTATAACCTTGCTCTCTCTAAATTAAAATCTTGACTCCACTACTACTTTGACGTGACCGTAGTGGCATACTACCCACTGGCTATTATTGTAACTTATAAGCTAACTCAGGAAATACATTTGGACCTTTTTTTTTTTTTTTTTTAATTTTTTGGGATCAAAATACATATTTGGTTTCTTGTGCCTTGGTCCTACTCTCACGGCAATTGGACAATTTCATATAATGAACATGGGGCCCAAACAAACAATTAAGTTTATATTGTTGAAAAATTAATATAATTTTAGGCCTATCCTATCCGGGAAACTCATTCTAATTTCCACTATTAGTAATATTATTTAGTGCACCATTTTTTTTTTTTTTTTGGTGCACCTAGCTAGGGATGTCATAGCTCATGATTTTTATATGTTGTGGATTTCACTTCTCGTAGTTTCTAAAAATTATGTGATGCAGTTCAATACTAAAATGCTTTGGTAGTGTTTAGAGCCGGCTCAACAACTTTGGGAGCCTAAGGTGAAAAATTTAAGTAGTTTTTTTTTAATATTTAAATATTAATTAAATAATTTTTATTTAACATCTTTTTTTTTTTTTTTTGGATGTAAAATTACTAATTAAGTTTTTGTTTTTAAGTTCCTCTAGCATTTTTTTTTTTCAGTTAATAATATGACTAATTCACTTAATTTTAGTAAACCTTAAATAAGATTTTATTATTTGGTATGATAACTTATAATAAAGTAAAAGAGACTATTCATGCTACAGTTGGTGAGTTAAAGTGTCTTAGAGAAGTTAGTTTTAGCGTGTGGGGCCATGTGTCATCTGACTGTGTGTGCTAGAATGCTATGGACAATGTGCTACTGTTACAAGTTATACGTGTGGTGTTGTGCAATGTATTGTGGGGCCTTTCGTTTTTTTTTCTCATCTTTTGTATTTTAAGATACAATGGGGTATTTTAATGCATTTTATTGATCAATTAAAAGGAATTATATTTTTTATAATTAAAATATATAGATAAATATTATATATATATATATATATATTATAAAAGTGGGGTCTTCTTTTATTTAGTGGCCTTATTTTTTATCAAATTTATATGTCACTAAATTAATTAAATAAAATAAATTAAGTGTTGACATGTTTCATCTAAGATAAAATGACATTGGCAAATTAAAAATTTCCACGTCATTTGGGCCCACAAGATAAATATAAATAGTTTAATTAAATTTTTTATAAACCCATAATTATCCTACCATACAATTATATGTTTCAAGGAAAAATCAATGAATATACATGCATGGATTTGGGATTTGAAGTGAGAGTGGATTGGCTGGTATTTTGAATGGCGAGCTTGTGCAATTCAGGTGAGCAGCAAAATGAGTTGGGTTTAGGGGGTTTCAATAAGATGTTGACACCTCATCTGTCTATTATCTACTTTTATGTCTCTTAAACTTTAGATCTATTTTGGGAGAAATTATTAGGTCTACCAGGAGAAATGCTGTCGTGGTCCTCCTAACTAATGAAACAATGTCATTTATGTAAATGTGTGAGTGAGCTTCCTAATCAGCATAAGGAATAAGAAAATAAAAATTACTAGGTGATATTACATTTGCATAAATAACGGCATTCTATTGGTTTTGTGTGGTCAGGGAGGACCACGTTAGCGGTCATCCTGGTAGACCTAATAATTTCTACTATTTCGGAAACAATTTTTTAAATTTTTTGTTGAAAACTTATTGTTGAAAGCATTGGAAATATTTTATTGAATACACAAGTTTCGATACAAAAATAATATCCCAAATAATTAGTAAGAACATAAAATAAAAAGGAGTTTAGAACAGTCTCACAATGCTATAGAATTACACTGCGAAAGCATTGTTCTTAAAGGTTGATTCATGTCACAGAGAGTAAAACTCGGTGCGGCTGGTTCTCTTGGCCAAACAACCCCCCAAGATTAGACTGTAGCATCAACTTTCGTAATGGATGCACTTCCACTCACGAAAGTTCAAGAAGAACCCTCTATTGCCTTTCCTTAGAATAAATATAAATTGTAGAATAATATGTGAGAGATACACATAATAGGATTGTGCATATCTAAATATAGGGTAATAAAAAAAAATAAAAACCTTATTGGGAAGGTTGTGATGATGGGTATTATATAGGCTATTCATGACAATAATAACCTATAGTTATTGGTAACTAATAACCCATAAAAACCCAACGACTATATTATCCATTATTGCTTAACAACTATTTTTCTCATAATTTTCAACCACTACGGTATTCTATGGCACACGTATCGTAGTCACCTCAGAACTTATTTTCGAGGTACTATGTGTTCCTAGAGTGGATCATCTAGATTACCCTAGTTATGAGCGTCTCTCTTCCATCTCTAGAGACGAGTTGGCCTCACTTTTCTGTGAGAAGGCCATGTTGTGGGGAGGTACTCTTAATTTCTCCACAATCAAGTTAGCTAAGGGTCCACGGATCCTTAATATGGTGATGACCTATGTACTCACTCCACAGTCTCACTGTAACACTATCACCGAGCCTCGTGCTCATTTCCTTCTTTTTCTCATGGAAGGTCTTTCTATCGACTTTCCATCACATATGATAGAATCTAGTATAGATTGTTATCATGACACGGCTACACGTGATAAGCTCATCTTTCCTTCAGCTATCATCCATATCCTCACACACATACGTGTCACTATTCCTCCTACTCCTTTCTTCTATGTCATGGGCACCATTAGTACGAAGTCTATTCGGCGGAGTATAGTGCAGCTTACTGCAAAGCGGTCTCATGTGGAGCCTACGGATGCAGCCACAGCAGATCTTACAACCCCTTCCACTCAAACCTCTTCCTCTTTCGCCCCTCCTTTCTCATTTGGGCCAATCGTCTGGACCATCTATCCAATAAGATGTGTTAGATGAACACCAGAATCAGTCGCATCGCTCCCTGACAATCTCGCCTTGGTGGTTTTGCACCCTCAATTTCACTAGAGCGTGCTGAGGAGTCTTCTTCTTCGAATGGTGGAGATGATGATGATGATGATACCTCTGACTCTGAGTATGATGATGAGATGACGACCTCTTGGTGATACACCCTTTGTCACTCGTGACAAAAAGGGGGAGTAGTTTTGTAGATGAGAGTGGTCTTTTTGTTAGGGGGAGAGCTAGCAAAGGACATATTAGATAGGGGGAGAGTAGTCTTGGGTGTTTTTTTGGTATGTAGTGAGGTTTTGATGTATTCTTTCTCATTACATGTATCATGGTCGTATGACCACTTTTTACATACATTGTATTCTTTGATATATATATATATATATATATACATATTTGATGATGCATGTTTTTCTTCACCTTTGTCTCAAATGTGTTGTTTCTTTTCTATCTTTATACACATGTTTCTTCTTGTATACAACTTGTCTTTGTTTCACACTTGATGCCTCGATGAATCTTGTTTAAGTGTTTAAGTTAAGATAGGTTGCAAGTTTACAATGCCATGGTCTCTCTTCTTGCAAAGTTTTTCAAGAGTTCTTGTTAGGGTTTGACTTATGTACTTTTGTATATTATGGGATAGTTGTGTTAGACTTCTCTCATAATTGCTTTTTGTGGTTTTGCCACTGATTGCCAGAGGGGAAGATTGTTAGAGTCATATTTTATTGTAATTGACTAATCCTTTGACAAAATGCACTTTACTTGTAATTGGGTAGATCTAAGATGGGTTTAGTATTTCAAGAAACATGTTATCAAGTATTAAAGACATGGAGATTGGGCTTTTGATATTGTCAAAAATTTGTTGGTGATGTTTTGAAAATAAATAGGTGGTATTAGGTATATATATATAAAAAAGAAAAAGTAAAAGGCTTATTGCAACAAAAATAAAAATCAATTTTAAAAGAAATTTTTTGCTTTCTTGGGCTAAAGTATTTTGATCTCCTAATAGTTGGTTTTCAAGCTCACCATTTTGTTTTGACTATTCCATATTTTCATTCTATCAATTTGATCCAAGTAAGTGCAGTCCAATTCTAATCCAATTTTCCAAATCCACTCTCACATTTTTCCATCAACCAAATAACGACAAAATTTAGCCACAAAATTTGTTGCAATCTTAGGCTACAACCTTACTCAATATTTTTTTATTGGAGGTGAACTTTGACAAATCCATTATTGGATGAAATCTTCTTTTTATATTCTCCATACTTGCAAAATTTCTAGAAAATGAAAAATTAATAGCTATGTCAGTAATAAATTGTTTAAATTGCAAATTTTTGAATTTTAAAATTATGCACAAAATATAATCTTATAAATCATATAGTAAATAATTCCAACTGATACAAAATTTGACATGTGTGTTAAGAACGTAAAGAATATGCAATTCAACTATTAGATTTTCAAAATATGTAGTAATATTTATTTTATTGAGTGAGTTTGTAGCTTTAAGCTACAACTAATTTTGTAGCTAAACTTTGTCCACCAAATTAACTTACGTGTTAATTTCTTAAAATAAATCTTAAGTTTTATTCAAATGTTATAACTCACAACCAAACTTATAAATAGGTTTAGTTATTACATTACAACATATTTTATTCCTAGTAATAAAAATTACAATTCATGTCGTAATTCCAATTCAACGTACCAAACGTACCCTAATTTGGTCCTTATTTAGCTATAGATGCACACAACAAAGACACACTCAAGAAAAAAAAAAAAAAAAAAAAAAAAAAAAAAAAAAAAAAAAAAAAAAAAAAAAAAGAGCTTTCAATCATTAAGCAGAAGAGCTGGAAATCGGAGCCACTGCAGCAACCAATAGCAAAGCCGCTACTTCTAACTTCAAGTTTTAGCTCTGTCCTGAACACTAATTAGAGTTGGAGTTGTTTCAGGGAACCCACTTATCTGCAAGAGAACCAAAGAAAAAAAAAAGTTATCATTATTATGGTAGTAGAAATTCTTATACCTGAAGAGATGCAACGTGCAAGAGAGTAACCTAATGAATAAATGTTCCTCAATTTCAGCTTTAATGAAATCATTCCAGTTTCATTTGAAAAAAATAATAATAATAATAAAAACTCTTTATTTCAATGTTAATATTTCACATTCTATCAATAGGATATATGTGATTTTATTTTTTTAATGCTATACTATCCTTACTTTATTAGGAATGGAAAAAATAGACATGTAACATTCTGTGATTAATAAAATATAAAGTGTAATATTAAAAGTTGGACAAAAATTACTATTTCGGAGTACCTGCCGTTCTTTGATTAATCATAGCCAAACTCCATGAAATCAATATCAGAAAAGTTATCTTTCTTTCTAGAACCCCTATAGGAATCAAATTGGTAAAATGTGTCAAGCTCAATCTCATTCCAGTCCTGATTTTGAGGATTATTGGCAGGTAAATTTGTGGATGCATTAATGGACGTGCTTCCCCGCGGCACACCACATATTTGCCCACTTGATGAAGCTTGAGTCATGATCTGGGGAGCTCCTATGTGATGTTGTGAACTTATGTTCATTGCAGCTAGAGCTCGTTTCAGTTGGGTTGCTGAATTCATAGATTCAAGTACATGCACAGAACTGGGACCATCTTTGTCATTGTGCCTCTGCATATCTAACTGAGAAGCTTCTTTTTTAAGTTTTCCTTGCCTTTTCTGTACCATGGAGATGAAGTTGTGAGTGTCCTTTACTGAAGAAGGAATCTGACAGTTTTAATTTGATGGGGAAATTAGTTTTATAAATAATACCTGAAGATGGCTTTTTACAATATCTATAGTAAGACCTTTGACACCTTTAGCTTCCATGCGTTCCTTAATTTTCTTGGGAGTAGGCTCTGCATTAACATACAAGATATTGAAGAACAGAGATATTGTAATACAGAGACATTAAGCTGGAGTTAAGGAGTTAGTGCTCATACAATCACAAGAGCTCGGTTTAGTGTTTAGTTCTCTTCTTAAGAAATATTATTCTCTTCTCGGAGAATCAGAAACACAAATTCAGCAGAAATGACAGTTTTTAACATAAATATTTCAATATTCATTTTCCTGGTTAGGAAAAAGATAAACACTACATATATGTTACTAAAAGTTTGTCTTTTAAAACCTATCTCCAATTGTTTCCTGGTTAGCAGTGTGACGAATGCAATAAAAATGAATGATGCTCAAGATTAGCGGAATAAAAAACATACCTATGCCCTCTTTTTTGAGTTCTTCCAAGCAATCCATAAATATTTTATGTAAATCCGGTGGCCAATTAAACCGTCGTCTTTTTGTTTCAGGAACATCATTCGTTGGTTGTTGCACTTCAGCCGGGTTACATTTATTCTTACCAAACACACATTGCCACAACGTTATGAGAAATTTCATTGTAATGGGCTTCAAAACGCCATGGATAGTAATAGTATTGTTCTGCATAGCTTCAATACCACCATAGCGTGACATCACTGCGTAATTAACATAACAAATATTAAGACATAAAACTTGCTTGTTATGAAATTGCATGTAAATGAAATATCCTAGTAAAAGGCGGGCATATATTGATATGAGAGAATCAATTACCTATAACAAACAAATTCATCTCTTGGTCAACTTTTTGAAGAAGCTCCATATCAAGCAGGTTTCTCTTAGTGATCATAATATGAAATCTGCTTTTGTCCTTTCTAAGCTGATCTAAAGCATTCTTCACTACTTTGCATGGAGTAACTGAAAAAACATGGTAGGGCCGGTTGACAAATGTGCCAAAATAACTCATGACATTATTATTAATTCATTATTTTTAAAGGAAAGAAAAATGAAATAACATTACGTGACATTCCCCATAATAATTTTTAGCAAAAAATCATTCCCCTAAAAATTATGCTACAAGTGAACTTTTTTTTTTGACAAAGTGCTACAGCCTAAAAGTGACCTTGGAAAGAGGAAATTGTACTTGGATTATACTGAAGCGAACAACGAAGTCACTAACTCTTAAAAAGCAAAGACCCACCAAAGCTTTGAGTTAACAAGTTAGTCCACTGTTGAAGTTGTAATTGGTGCGGCCATGATTGGAGAAGAAGTTGAATCATATGTTGAAGACGTCATAAAGGTAATGAAAGATCAAGTTGTAATTCGTGTGGCCATTTTTTTTTTAACTTTGTGAAAATCTAATATTGTTCCTTGCATGCGACCTGATTTGTGCATGGCTTCGGGAGAGAACGAGATAGAGATAGTGTTTCCTCGATTAACTAAACTAATACCTACTTACATTCAAATATTACCAAGGTCCAAACCTAAAATTCACTAGCTAGCTTTAACAAGCCCATGAAAGCTGGGTTCAAGAAGAAAAAGAAAAACACGATCGAATTGCTAGCTTTGCATACATTAGAATAAACTACCTTCACAAGAAAGAAGTAGAAAAAGCTACAGAGGAAGAAAGGTGACCAGAAAATACCTTTATAACCAGATAGCTCGAGCATTCTTGCCAGTTCGAGGTGAAAACTCTTGTCATCACCCACGAGAAAAACCCTCACAGCATCCGAAAACTTATCCAATACCTCCTTACCTTTGTTTTTTCTATCCATTTCTCAAAAACCACGATTGCTAAACCAACAAACTAATTATCAAAAAATTTCATATTCAGAGAATAAGAAAAAATATTGCCTCAATTGCGAAAAAGAAGAAATTGAGTGTCAATTTATAAGGATTGTCTATTATGGTTCCAAGTAAAATCTCAAGATTGAAATTTGTATCAATTTTTACTTTTTGACAACACTTAGTATCTTTTGGTATCTTTGTAGTTGCTTGACTCAAAGAAAAATAGTGTCTCTCTTCATTATTCTTTCTCAAAAAGTGGATGGTCAAACTAAATTAACAGTCAGAAATATAAGCATGGTCTAGCTATTATGGCTCAGAGTACAATCTCAAGATTGGAATTTGTATCAATTTTTAGGTTTGGACAACACTTCGTATCTTTTTGGTATCTTTGTAGTTGCTAAGTGGTCTAGCTATTATGGTTCAAAGTACAATCTCAATTAAGATTGAAATTTGTATCAATTTTTAGTTTTGGACATGTAAAACAGTTCGTATCTTTTTGGTATCTTTGTAGTTGGTAAATGACTCAAAGAAAAATAGAGTATCTCTTAAACTAGATCGTCATTATTCTTTCTCAAAACGTGAATGATAAAAAAAAAGTGGCATAGTACCGCGTCAGTTATTCAAAAACTAAATTAACATAGTTAGATTTAAACGAATTGTTTGTGTCTGTAGTTTTTAGTTATAAATTAATCAAATTATGAAAAGGCCAAGGTCAATGCATTCACTTACCAATATTGTTCAAATAGTAATATACTAAAATTGTTAGAAATATATAACACAACAATATGATGATTTAGGAAAATCAACAGAGCAAATCATTTCAAAGTAAAAACCTTTTGGGGGGGGGGGGGGGGGGGGGGGTGAGAGAAGGGGTTTAACATTGCAACGCTAAGGCAAAACAAATCCGCTAACTGAATCTATGTTTACAAAATAGAATTACTCACTCCTAAATTGCTAACACCTAATAGAACTTACTGACATAACCCAACACAACTCTAGGTCTACAGACTTCTTTAGTTATGGAGTTTGTTGCAAGCTATGAAGCACTGACGCGGTTGGGTGGGTGCCGCACTAGAGTCCGACGTGGGGTGCGTCATCCGAAGCGGCTGCCCATGCATCGGTGCCGTGTCTGAGCTTTTTTTTTTTTTTTTTTTCTTGGATTCGCACCGACTTGGCTCAATTCACTCCAACTCGACTCCGATTCACACCGATTCGGCCAGAATTAGGCTATATCGACCGAATCGGGTCGAATCGACTAGCGATTGAAACGGTCGAAACAAACCGAAATTGGCCTTGAATCATGCCGGAACAGCCGAAATCGGCTATATTCTGAATATTTTTTGCTTCTTTTGTGATTTTTGTGTTTTCTTTTTTGTTTTTTGTTTTGTTTTGTGTTTCTTGCCTTGTTCTTTCTTTGTTTTGTGAATTAAGGCCATAGTAATGTGTTTTTTAAGAATATTTTAATAGTAAAAATATATATAAAATATAAATAAAAATATTTTTAATAATTTTTTAATCGCCGCACCCTGCCGCACCCTACTTTTTCAAAAATTACAGAGTCCCACACTCGTACCTAAATCCGAAAACGCACCCGTGCTTCATAGGTTGCAAGCAATCCTTCATCCACGACTTCAAGTATCCACTTAAAGATTCTAGTCTATAATCAATCTTATAGATTATGTAGCAACTTCAACATAACTGGATTTGAACTTTGTTCGTTGGTAGAGACTTTTGAGAGTAGGATGCACAAAACCTTTAAATCTACAATTGTAAGCTCTTCAAATGTCTTTTACATGTGTCCTAGGATTTTCTTATATACCTAAGACTTGTATACACAAAAACCTACGCACTTGATGATGAATGAGCTTATTATTATATATTTTTTGCTATTCGATCAATGGAAGATATGTTCTATTGATCGAGAACTTAAATTTTCAATCGATCGACAAGTTTTTGAAAAGCTAAAAATTGAACTTGTTCTACAAAAATGTGGGTAGTAGTCTTGACTTCAATAATACACTTCTAATATTATTACAGAATGGACTTTTAATAATTAATCATGGTTTGCCAACCTAAGACCTGGACTCAACAATATCTTTTGATTTGTTTTTACTATTCACTTTTTACAATGGAATTATATCTATTTGAACAGTTCAAGGTTGAAGGATTGTGGGAAATATCCTACTTCCAAAGATAGGTCCCTTCTTTATGAAAACGGAGGCCCTGTTATATTGGTGACAACCCTTGTCATCATCCTCTAGCAAAACTCTCTGAGCAACTGAACCCATATTGACCACCACCATACCTTTCTAGCAACAGCCACCTTCTGTTCTATTTAAACATCGAAGGTTATCAATAAAACTACCTTACCTTTGTTTTTTACCATATCTCAAAAACCACTATTGCTATATGCACCACCAAATTAGCCAGGTATCAAAACTATTCTTTTTAGAGAATAAGAACAAATATGGCCAAAAGAAAAAATGACATGGAGTGTCAGCTAATAATCATGCTAATCTCTCAAAAGTGGAATATTAATAAGTTTTTGGATTGACAATGACCTTTTTTTTTTTATTTTTTTTAGAGTTCCGACCTATGACGTTTGCTCCTAATAATGACTTTTTATTATCAGACCAAGACACCAATCAATTTTTAGTATAAGGAAGGATTGAACCTAAATCTCTTATTAAACCATTAGAGAGTTTACCCGCTAAGCTAACTAGAACCCAATAATTTGACAATGACTTGTTTTATAGTTATTTTCCAAGAGATTAAATTCTGTAAGGATGTAATATAAAATCCAAGTTTTACACCCTCTAATATCAAGTTTTACACCCTCCAACCAAATTGGAAGTTTATTGAGATGTAATTAGGAGTAATAGGATGTATTGAATTTTAAGAAAAAAGCTAATATGACAATTTCTTATTAAATGGTGTAAAACATGAGTGTAATGGGCTTTACATTCTGTCCTTACCAAATTCGGACACATCTTCCAATCGTTTGTTACTAAATTAGAAAAAAAGATACCGTGTGAATGTTATCTGTCAAAGAATGCCATTTATCAAACAGTGATAATGAATTGTTTTAGAAGTGCTTAGCGATTCAGAGACTATAAGATGTTTAGAACTGGCAAGGCATAGTACCAAACTAGATTAATACGGTCAGATGTAAATTTACTGTTTGTCTTTCGATTATTTATTTATTTATACTTTTATGAATGCCTTTCAATTCTTTTTAACTATTCAATGTCTACTATGGATTTATATCTATTTTGAACTGTTCGAGGTTGAAAGATAGTGGAGAATCCTACTTCCAAAGGTAGCTCCTCTTCTTTATGGTTCAGGTAGGATATATACTACTTTGTAAGTTGTGACTAAAACTTGTATTTTTTAAAGTAAAAAAAAGAAAAGCAAAACGAATTAAACTTGTTTAGATGATTTAAGAGATAAAGGATGTAAATAATTAGAGAGGACAGAATAAGGGTTAGATTGATTTCCTGTAAAATTGATCACCATCGATATCATGTTAAAGCAGGTCGAAGGTGCTAGTCGTTAGAGGGATTTGGATAGATAGTATATCTATATCTTTCTCTATTTCTTATACTTCATTAAATGAAAGTCGACATGTTAATTATTAGTAACACATCGATCACTTTACCTTTGGTTTTTCTATCCATTTTTAAAAATCACTATTGCTTAAACCACCAAAAAAATTATCAAAACTCTTCTGATTCAGAGAACAAGATAAAATATGGCCCCACGGAAAAGAAAAAATGGCCTCAATAGTCAAACATGGTTTTTGTTATATATTTTTAGTTTGATGACAGTGATTTTCTGTATATTTTTGGTATCTTTATAGGACCTTGCCCGAAAGAAGGTATCGAAGGTATCAATTAAACTTGGTCTTCTCTTCATGGCCCTTTCCTATAAAGTTTTATAAGGGAAGTTGGTAATCCTTAAGCCTTGGTAATAATGTAAACTGAACTATGACCCGCACCAAGTGCGGGCGCCTTAAAAAAAAAGTGCCGATGTCTTTTATTATCTTTTGTTGTCAAAATTTGATTTGACTTTTACTGTAATTTATTACTGGATTAATTTATATGTATAATGTCTAAAAGATTTTTGGAATCAGTACCTGGATATGCCTATTATTAATTTTTGGATAAATTACAAGTTTGGTATTTCACTTTTATAGTGTATGTTAATTTGATCCTTAACGTTTCACATGTGTCAATTTTGTCCATAACCTTTTGATACTATGTCAAAATGGTCTTTTCCATTAAGTGATAAATGAAAAATACTGATGTTGTTAACAGTTAAAATAAAATATTATTTTCATACCACATAGATTGCCTCTTGTATTGCCAAAAAAATAGTGAGGATTAAAAACCTAGAATTTTCTTTTCCTTTGCTTTCTCGGGGACCATTTTGGGGTTAAAACTCCAAAACTGAAAATTCAACTTCATTTATTTTCCTATATTTTCCCAGCAACTAAACGTGGAAAAAACAAAACTTCAAAGCTCATGGAACCATTCTTAAATCCCCATTCCCAAATTAAACAATAAAACTTAGCATGCGGTGGAGTGGAGAGCGACGATGAGATTTCTCTTCCTACTATCTTTATTCAATGGCTAGAAACTCGTATGGAGGAATTTTGTTGGAAATCTATGGCTTTTAATTGATATATGTGTGGGGCCACTTGCCGATGAGAACTATGGTTTCCTCCTAGCTAATAATTCATATACAAACTACAAAGTATGTATTAGCCACCCAAAACCACAACACCAAAAACATGTCTACCAATGCAGCAAAAATGAAAGCTAAAAGCACATTTTCAATTCTTTAACAAATCACCTCCCCAAAATCTCTCACAATCCTAATTCCAATTTTCTCAACAACAAGACTTTCCCACAAATGATAAAACATCGTTGATGAGGCCCTACCTCACCATCCAAACATGCTGAGTTTTTGTTGTTTAATTTGGGAATGGGGATATCATGAGCTTCAATGTCTTTTTTTTTTTTTTTTTTTTTTTTTTTTTTACATGTTTGGCTGCTAGGAAAATATGGGAAAAATGAAGGAAGTTAAGTTTTAAGTTCTAACCCCAATTTGGTTCCCAAGAAAGCAAAAGGAAAAGAAAATTCTGGGTTTTTAGTCCCTAACTTCTTTATATAATTTTTTTTATGATGACATGGCAGTATATGTGGCATGAAAATATTATTTTATTTTGATTGTTAGTTACGTTAGCATTTTTCATCTATTACTTAACGGCAGGAGTCTTTTTGACACAATACTCAAAGTTTAGGGACTAAATTGCAAGGAAGTCAATTCCATACCGTACCGGCCGGTACGGCCGAAATATACCATTCCGACCAGTGCACCGGTACAAATTACCCCCTTGTTTCATACCGGAAAAAAAACTGGCCGTACTGGCGAAATCCAGCTGTTTCGGCTGGTAAATGGATATCGGGTAAAGAATCAGATAGAGAAGTCCCAAAGAAACATTCTCACGAATTTTCAGAACTTACCCAAAGCTGCTGCACTTGGCCGAAGCCGGAGCTGGAGCCACTCCGCCTCCTACCACTATCGACAACCCAAGCCCTCCAATCCCAACCCTTAAAAACCCAACTCACACAACCCAACCACCGCACAAACACATAACCCATGAACAAAAATCCAGCCACCGTCTCTCCCTCCTCTGCATAAGCCCAAACAAAACCCACTGATTCAAAAACAAATAGACCCGTAAAAAAGTACAATAAAACCCACAAAAGCATCAATGTGAAGAGATGAAAAAAGAAGAGAAAGAAAGAAGAAGCAATAGATGTGAAGAAAGGAAGGAAAAAAAGAAAAGAAAAAGAAAGAGGAACTGAAGCTGCAACGACGGGTGAAAGAAAGGAGAGGAGCAAATGTAAAAGAAGAAAGATAAAGAAATGTAAAAGCTTGGCATTTGATGAGACAACACAATTGCTCATAAGTGAAATATTTGAATACTCAAAGTCAAACAATACTTGTGGTTTACAGCTCACATGTAGTATTATTTTATTATTTTGAGAATACATTTTATTTTGTATTTTATTATACTTCACTTTTAATGTTTTACTATTTTATATTATTCTTAGTTTTGATAACAATGTATTGTTATTTGTATTTGTTTATTATCGTACTTATATGTTGTTTATGTTAAATTATATTTATTATCGTACTTATTTGTATTTGTTTATTATCGTACTTATATGTTTGTGTAATTATTATAATGAAGCATTGAGATAACTACAAACTCACTTTAATTGTTTGGCTTTATTTGTAAATAGAATAGTGATAGTTAGTGTACAGTTATGTGTAATACTGTGTGTGCAATAATAATTTTCTTATAAATAATTTTAGTATTACTAAATTTTGCTCAATTACAAAAACATTGGGTGTGTTTGTGTATCTCTGTGTTGATTTGTCTGTGTGGATGTGTTTGTGTGGGTGTGTGTATATATATATATATATATATATATATATATATACATATATTAAATATATAAAATAGCGGTAAACCTGAAACGGTACACCGTTATTGACCGGTATCCGAAATATATCGTACCAGTGGCCAAACCGATACAGCCTCCGGTACGGTATTGACTTCCTTGCTAAATTGACACATGTGAAACGTTATGGACCAAATTGATATTCAGCCTAAAGGATAGGGACCAAACTTCTAATTTACCCTTAATTTTTATTAAGTTATATTACCTACTACATAAAGAAGTGATACATTCACAACATTTACACTAGACTTTCATAACAAATTATAGGTGATAAGTTGTTATTGGTTATATTCATTTGGCTACTTTTTTATTATGAACAAAAAAATTGGATAGGGGGCAACCTGACTTAGTGTCTTCCACGTGGATGTAGGGGCTGTTAGGGTCATATTTTCTATGTAATTAGTTAATCCTTCGACAAAATGCACTTTACTTATAATTGGGTATATCTAAGTTGGGTTTAATGTATCAAGAAGTATGTTGTTCAAACATATCAAGTGGTATCATTAAAAACATGAAGTTTGATCCAAGAAAAAAGTGAAGAAAAGTTGTTTCATTAAATCTTGACACAAGCTCAACACTAGCTGCTATCGAGGATTAAAGGAAAAGCTCAACACAAGCTTGATCTATCAAGAACTACAAATTCTGAATTCTTAAATCTAAAATTCGGCCCATGATGACTTGAATGTTTAGGGTTTCTTTCTCTACCACCCTAGTAATATATAAGGCTAATTTTAAAAGTCATCAAGTACAGAAATAGAGACCTAGAACTCATATATTCTATGTGAATCTACTGCGTTTGTATGCCTTAGGGTTTTGAAATCAAGTGCTTCTTGAAGATCGTTTATGAAGTGAAGAACTTTGCAACCAACAGCAATCAATCAAGTTGCTGGAGTTAGTCACGTACTGAGATCTATGCAAAAGGGTTTGTCACAGATTGAAGATTTAGGCAAAGCAAAGAAGTTTACTACGAGATCAAGTTCAATTGGGTATTAAAGTGAAGGTTCAATTGTAAGTTGGTATTTTGGGATAGGCTAGAGTAGTGGTAAAATTCTTCATACATGTAACCACTTGATTATTAATTAGTGGATTATTGGAAGTGGTGGTCTTAAATTCACCCGATGAAGTTTTTGCCTTGAGAGAGATTTTCCCCATTTGTCAACAAATCACCTTGTTATTTATTTTCTACTGCATATTAGTTATTTGGTGATTTGTTGGTGCCTCCATGATTTGCATGTAATTTGACCTAATTAATCAACTTGGGTAATTGAATTAATTAACCGAGATCAATCTATTTCAACCCAATAGGGACAAAGCCAAGGGGAGGCAAGGGGAGCAATTGCCCCCCTGACCTCCCCAAAACTCCTTTACTATTGGATATTTGGATTAGTTTGTCCTCCTACAAAGATATATGCATAACATGTTAGTAAGTAAGAGATTAAGGGTTTTAGTTGATTTACAAAATTTACACTCGTTGGTGGCTATCTAAATACTGCTGTTTGCCTTTCATGTTAGGAGCTATGCTTTGTTTCTTGGTCTAGAAACAAAGTGTTTTTTAAGTCATCCAAAATTTCATTAGGTAAGGTTCAGGACTGGAGAAAGGGTTTTGTTAGATGATATTCCTCTCAGGTTAATGAATTTAGTTTAAGCTAATATATGTTCAACACTCTTAATGTCAGAAATCAAGGAGTACACCATGTGTCAGTTCAAAGTTAACATGTGTGAGGCCTTTTTAAGTTGATGGGGTTGGGCCCGTCTACTACACCAAGGCCTGTGAGTTAATGGGTAAAGGAGTCGAGATTAGCCCATTGGGAATTATACCACAGGTCAACTTGTGCGCAAGCTAGGCATGTCCATTGTTGAGACAGCTCGGGAATGGTACAGCCGGCTTAGCACAACAGGTATGGTCATGGCAGAATAACTATCTGGCATAGCAAAGAATACTGGAACAGAATGACTTCTACAATAAAATATGCCAAATTTAGGGGTTACAACAGAACAACTGATACAACAATCAATAACTAATATCGCAGATAAGATAACTAATACATCAAAATAATTAATATCGCAGATAATAAAAAAAAGGGGTTATAGCAGAATAACTGATATAATAGAAAGAGTAAGAGATATCACGGCAGAATGGCTAACAATATAAAATGCTACAACAAGACAAATAACAACCAAATTGTCAAATAAACTAAAAGGCACCACCATAGGGTAGTAACAATGATTATAAGCAACGGTAATATAAATGGCCTGCTTTCCTAATCCTCGGCTAAATCGTTTGGTGAGAATGGGTCCAAAAAGGGAACCAAACCCCAATATGGGTAACCTCGTTACATACTTCTGCCTTTGAAGTTACTCGTGCTAAAGAAATGGCCTAAATGGATTTGGGTTCCGATTCACAGAGTTTCAAAGGGTGGGAATGTCATGAAGGAGAGAAAATGTGGTCTATTGATGCATGCCCCTATTTTTGCCATGTTTACTCTTTCCTTCATTTTCATCACTTAGTTTTCTTTTGTTTTCTGGTTCTTAGTTTCTTTCTTACTCTTCTCTTCCTTTTACCTCCATCTTCTTTTCATTGTTACCTCTCTTCCCTTTAATACTGCTTGATTCTATGAGATTTCTCCCTTTTGTCCCTAAAGCTTCACCAACCATTTTTGGTTTTTTTGTGGGCATCCTTCCAGGATTGCCCACTAACCACCTGGTTGCCCGACCACGCCCTCTACTCAGAGTGTGCTTTCTGCACCACTCCCCATCTCCAGACAAAATTCCTCATTTTTTTCTTCCCTCCCTCAATTGATAAGGATTAGGCTACCTCACCACTTACCTCTATGGCATGCATCAAGTGGTCCCAGCCCTTTGCTTGCCTCTTTGGGGCGAAATGCCATCCCAACGAGGCACTTTCCCAAAAGAAGCCTGGCAGGAACTCTAGAATAGACCATCTTTTCTTCTCGCCACCAGACCACACCCTCTGAATCCCTTGACTAAGGGCCCATCCCCCTTGTATTGGTTGTGTACAAGTAGGTGGTGCTCTAGCCCTTATGTGATCTCCATTATCCTTTGCGTTTGTCTTTTTACACTCCCATGACAATCCAACCGTTCTTGCCTTGTCTCATCCTGCTACATATGCTGGGTTTGTGGTTATCTCCCATGGTGTGAAGAGTGTGTGGACCTTTGGGCTTGTATTGCTTCCCTTCCTCTCCTCACAAATTGGGTATTATTTGGGTAGAAGTTTTTGCCCTTCCAATCCACTGGGCTTTTATTTTTGCCATTCCTTTTCCTGCTATGCCCCTGGGTCTACTGGCTGTCATTCTTACCACGTTGGCTCATTGGGTTTGTCACCTTTTTTCTTGGGTTTCCTTGGCCCATTTACTTTGTTTTTACTTCTTATTGTGCCCATAGGCCTGTTGGCTATCATTCTTGCCACGTTGGCCAATTGGGTTTATTACCTCTTTTCTTGAGCTTCCTTGGCTCATTTACTTTGTCTTTATCTCTTATTGTGCCCATGGGCCTGTTGGCTGTCATTCCTGCCAAGTTGGCCCATTGAGTTTATTACCTCTTTTCCTGGGCTTTCCTGACCCATTTACTCTACCTTTACCTCTTTGTGTTTATAGGCCTTCTGATTGTCATTCCTACCACGTTAGCTTGTTGAATTTATTACCTTACTTTTACCATTTATGCTCATTTTTCCTCTCATTTTCCTTACTGTTGGGCTTCTTTTGCCATTGGACCTTATGTCGAAAATGGGCATCGACAACATGCAATGGGATGAATGTGGGCCGCATTGAAATGGTATTTACTAATTCATATACTTATTGTACCATTAATAAGTAAAAAATGAAGTGAAAATTTTTAGATAAAAAAAATATGATCTATTAAAAAATTAAGAAATGTTATATGTATATAAGATAATAGATACATAAAAATTGGCTTACTGCACATGATCTTTCACAATAATTGAAATTGATTTTTCTGATATCACTACATTTCTTTTGTCCTTTTTATTATAAAAATAATCTCCTACCAAACTGAAAGTTCAAAAACGTGTACAAATACACTTTTGAACGTTTAGACCCCCAAAAAACAACTTAACCAACACAAGCAATATGTCAAACAACTAGTGTGCGGAAACTTAACATATGCTATAATCTGGAATTGGTTAAACAACTATCTAAGCCATAATAAAATAAACCACAGCAGATAATGTAAAGGCAGAGATAGAGAGGAAGGAAGATGCAAACACAGAGATAACACCAGATATGTTATCGAAGAGGAAACCGAAGACCTCGACGAAAAACCTCTCCGCCGCCCTCCAAGCGGTAATCAATCCACTAGAAAATACAGTTGGGATACAAGGACAGCAATAGACCCTCCAAGCCTAATCTACCCAATGCACCTAAGCCCTCCAAGCTTCTTGCTCCAACGAGGTTACGCCGAACCTTTTTCTTCTCTAGCTTTCCGGATTCCGCTACTACACCGTAGCATCAACCAATGAAGATTGGCTCCTTCCTAACTGCTTCCCAGAACTCCAAACGTCTGTCTCACAGAGATGATAATGGTGAGAACCAGGTTTGGTTATAATGCCTCTCAAGGATTTGACAATGGAGAGGAAGAGAGTGAGGGAATTTGATGAGACTCTAAGGTAGAGATTGTGGGTGAAACAATCTGGTTTTTCTTTAGGGTTTCTCTCTCAAAATTCTCTCTGGAAGCTCTCTTTCAATCGTGGGTTAAAAGGGTATTTATACTGGAGTGAAGAGGAATGCGAAACGTCAGGTTTTTCCAAAACAGGGGTGGCTCGCGGCTTGACCTCGCGGCTTGACTAAGTCGCGAGATAACCGTATGGCCAGTTGTCCTGTTTTGTCCTGTAGTGCTCTAGCTAGCATGACTGTTCATCTTCCAGCATGCTTGGCACGTGTGCAGATTCTGGCGGGTTGAAGCCGCGAGTCCAGCCGCGAGTCCCAGCCGCGACACTCTGTTTTCTTGCACACTCTTGAGCAATCTTCACTCTATCTCACTCACTACCCTTACAACAATCCCACCTAAATACGGGGTTACTAAATGCTGAATTACAAGCAAATTTGGCACGGAATAAAGCCAATTAGATGGTTGAATAAATTCAACCTTACAATCTCCCCCTTTGGCTATTCCGTGACAAAACCCTAAAACAGACTCTAGACTTAACATGTGAGTTGGGAACAGTTGAACAAAACTCACTCACACCTAACTCTAGAAGCTGTGAAGCACTTGAATCATATGAACAATATACTCCTGAAACACAACAATACACTATGATTATTGTAAGCAGAAAATTATAGATGCATATGAAACAGGCAGAATGTGATCAAGCAAAGATGGAGTAATATACAACCCATGGCTTGATCAACCAAGTGACCACCTCAAGGTAGTGATCACAGTGTTCATTCACACTTGGAATGAACACAAGGACATACAAGTTAACAAGCACAAGGCAAGTCACTTGTATGCTCAACACTCAACCAATGCATAGCACACAAGGCATATGCATCTAGGAACAATCCTACAAGGGCACAAGAGTGACAGTACAATAAACCACAATGCAGAACATTTGGAACAAAGTACTGATTTCAACAAGCATAAAGGCTGCACTTAAGCATGGTACAAACCACAAGGCCTACAAATATGCTTAAAAACATAACCCTAATAGCTTACAAAAGCAAATGGGTACAAACTAGAATTTTCTGAATAACAGTTTTACAAAACATAATATATCAACTTAAAGATGAAAAAAAATAAAGAATCTCCCCCTTAGATAAAGACGCTCCCCCTTAGGGTAATATCCTCCCCCTTGATTATGCCTATCACTCCCCCTTTTTGTCATGGAATAGGCTAGTCATCCTCTTCGAGCTTTCTCTGGATTTGATCCAACTGAGTCTGAAGAGAAGTAAACTTCATATCCCATCGGTTGCTTTGATGGTGCAGAGAAGCAGTGAGTCCAGATACCTTTGAATTCAGCTCGTGGACAGAGGAGACAATGTGATCAAGTTTCTCATCGAGAGAGAGATTACTGAATGGAGGATCACTGTGAGATGCAGAAGTTTCTGGTTTGGCTCTCTTCCGACTATGTCCAACACTGGCATTATAGGTACGCATGTTGATTGGGCTCGGTTTAGGAAGAAGAGACTCATCAGTTGTTGGATAGATTCCCTTGAGCTTCAAAATCCGGGAAATGAGACTGCAAAAGGGAATGCATATCCGAGACTCATTTCGGAGAACCGTTTTGCGCAGAACATGAAAGATATGAGCACAAATGTCGATTTCTTCATCAGAGATGAGATCATGAAGAAACAAGGCACGTCCGAGATTCATATACCCAGTACTTGACAAAGGGTACAAATTGTGAAACATCACAATCGTAAGCACTCTCAGTTTCGGAGAAAGAGAGGAAACACTGATGGATTTTCCATTTGGTGAGAACTCCAAGTCTTGACCAAGGCTTTGTTTGAGAAGCTCCTCATCAGGACATAGATCATCATAGACCGGTGAATGACGAAAAATGGGTCTGTTGATGTGAAGAATTTCTGCCAGGTATGTAGGAGAGATAGAAAAGCTCTTTTGCCGAACCCAGCACTTAAGTTCATCTCCTTCCACAATTACGTTAGCATAAAATTCTTTAACCAACTCTTCATACACAATATCCGGATCAGAGAGAAGGTAATTCCAATCCTTGTGAGCAAAACATATCTGAATGTCAGTGTTGTGAAGTGAGGGCAGATCCACAGCTCTCTCCAGTAATGGTGTGGCATGAAGAAAAATATTCTCATATGACTGATAGGCTGAATAGGATCTGAATTTATTGGGATCGAATCGCTGTGATGAAGAGCGAGTCACTTTCGGGAGAGGTGTGTCTTCATCAACATCAATTACGGGTTCCTTCCCTTTGGAAGAACCTCCTTTCACAGCAGCCTTTTTGAATGGAGACATGACCAGTCTGTATTGTCAACAAGGGAAATGACAGAACACAATCCAACAGGCTATATCAGCAGTGGGTTAGTGAAAATTTAGGAACAATGAAGAAACCCTAACAGCTGGATGAGAATGGTCAGAAAGTAACAATGAGGGACACCAAAAGTCCAAATTAGAACTACACAGTATAGAGAGATCAAATATAACCACAAAATCAGCTGAAAAAGGACCAAAATCAACACCACATCAACAAGATACCACACAAGATCAAATTGAAACATGATAGATCAGTCAAAAATTAGCTAACCCTAGCTAAGCACATGATGAAGAACACAACCAACAAGATAAATTAGCTCAAAACCAGAAGCACAGGCTACCATAAGCTAAGAAAGGACAACGATGACATCACCAAAACCCATCACAAAAACACAAGCAAAAGTGAATAATCCAGAGGGAAAACCAAGACAATAGGAAATATAGAGTGCAAGACAGAGAACCATACCTGTTAGTCGACGATTTTTAGCTGAGAAGAAGCAAACAATGGAGATCGACAATGGAGGCACGGTGTGAAAGGGAAAGTGCAGAAGAAAAAGACAATGAACAGTCACAAAAAGATCGAGGGAAAACAGAAAATTTTAAAAACTGCCCCTGTATGTCCAAAACACGCGATTTACGCGACTGGATTAAGTCGCCACACAGTCGCCAGTTCAAGTCGCCAGAATACACAAGAACAAAATTTTGAAAAATTTTTCTAAGTGTTTTTCGCGACTGGAAGGTCTACCCGCGAGTGAGTCGCGAGCTGAGCCGCGAAAATCTCTGAGTGAACACGCGACTGGACCTTCTACTCGCGAACAAGTCGCCAAAAATGACCAGCGAAGATGCGACTGAGGCCCGCGACTTGACACACCCGCGACTGAGCCGCCAAAACAGGGCAAAAACTGTATTTTTGAAATTTTCAGATTTTTCAACCAAAATACTTTCCAAAAACACCTAAAACACTCAAAAATCTTTTTGTGCTTGAAACAACAAAGATTGAGCATGTGAAAACATATTTTATCAAGTACAATCACACAAATGAATAAGGCATTTATCTAACATAAACTTGTGTGTTGTGTGTGGATATCAACAATGAGATAGTCCTTTGTCTAATGTAAAGCTTCAATGATCAATTCAACCAAGGCATACACAATTAGCACTAGATCATGTGACCAATCTCAATTATAGAAATATGAATATATGACTTCCCACACAACTTGATAACATAACTTGGAGCTTTTCATTTGACTCCACTTTCAATCATAATCTTTGATCTTTTTAGGCACTCATCTCTCATTGTGAGAGGGATATATAGCATTTCTCTTTGAGGAACAGGCCTTTGGCCTTTTTGAAAGAAATTTCACTTTTAACAAAAGGTCGCTTACCCTTTTTCCTAGTCAAATACTAGAATGTGCGACAGGCTTTTGCAGCTCAATATCTCTTTTCATTTGGAGATTTACATTTGGTGAGCTCTTTTTAGCAAAAACAAAAATAAAAAGTGGGAAGATATATAGACACAAGTCTATGCATGTCTCAAGATCAACATAACCATTCACTAATCATTCATGACAAGATTGAAGATCTATTTACAACAATCACATAGATTTCAAGATTTTTCCCATAGTGATATGAGTGCATGAAAACAGGCAATGCTCGAAAATGCACAAAGCCATTAGCACAAAGGTACAAGGCAAAACAAGTTTTGAGACAAAACTCAACAAAGTCAATCAAGCTTTTTGATTTTCTACTTTTTATGGGATTTTTGGATTTTTGACACAGAAAAAAATGATTGAACAAACAAATAAAGAAGCAACAGTATTCACAAATGGACAAACAAACAAGAAGCATGTTGCACAAAAGCACTAAACAAGAAAAGGTGTGTGCCCCAACACAAACAGATGTAACATATTATGAATAAGTGAAGCACACAACACACTAGAGAGTCAAGGAATTGTACCAACACCAATGGTCTTACGGAGTGATTCAAACCGTGGACCATCGAGAGGCTTGGTGAAGATATCTGCCTTTTGATTGTCGGTGTGTATGAACTCAAGACACACAACTTTTTCCTCTACCAAATCCCGAATGAAATGGTAACGTATCTCTATGTGTTTGGATTTTGAATGCTGAACAGGATTCTTGGAAAGATTGATGGCACTGGTGTTGTCACAGAAAACACACATCGTTTCTTGAGGAATTCCATAGTCATGAAGTAATTTCTTCATCCAAAGAAGCTGAGTGCAGCAACTTCCAGCAGCGATGTATTCTGCTTCTGCAGTAGATAAAGACACTGAATTCTGCTTCTTGCTCATCCATGAAACAAGATTGTTACCAAGATAAAAACAGCCGCCTGAAGTGCTTTTCCGATCGTCTACACTGCCAGCCCAGTCAGCATCTGAATACCCAGCAAGACAAGCATTTGAGTCTTTTGAATACCACAGACCATAGTTTGCAGTACCATTCACATAACGAATGATTCGCTTAGCAGCAGTCAGATGAGATTCCTTCGGATTAGCTTGGTACCTGGCACAAACGCCCACACTGAAAGCAATGTCCGGTCTACTTGCTGTAAGGTAGAGCAAACTTCCTATGATGCTCCTATACAATGTAGGACTTACTTCAACTCCTGATGAATCCACATTCAGTTTAGTGGAAGAGCTCATGGGAGTGGAGGCATGTTTTTTGGAGTCTAGGCCAAACTTCTTGACAATATTTCTGGCATACTTCTCTTGAGATACAAATATACCCTCCTTCTGTTGTTTGACTTGAAGACCCAAAAAGAATGTGAGCTCCCCCACCATGCTCATCTCAAACTCCTTCTTCATCTCCTCAGAAAATTCAGTAGCACGATCTTCGATAGTTGCTCCAAACACTATGTCATCAACATAGACTTGTGCCACAAGGAGATAATCTTCATCATTTTTGACAAATAGAGTTCGATCGGCGTACCCTCTCTTGAAACCTCTATCTAGAAGATAATGTGTAAGACGATCGTACCAGGCTCTAGGCGCTTGTTTTAAACCATATAGTGCTTTCTTCAATCTTAATACATGATCCGGAAAATGAGGATCCTCAAATCCTTTTGGTTGCTCAACATAAACCTCTTCATTTAGATATCCATTCAGAAAAGCACACTTGACATCCATTTGATAAAGTTTGAACTTCAAGGTGCACGCAATGGACATGAGGATTCGAATGGATTCGAGTCTTGCCACCGGAGCAAATGATTCATCAAAATCCACCCCTTCTACTTGTGTGTATCCTTGAGCCACCAACCGAGACTTGTTTCGAATTATCTCTCCATCTTCATCAGTTTTGTTTTTAAAAATCCACTTTGTGCCTATAACATGAACGTTCTCAGGCCGTGGAGCAAGTTCCCACACGTCATTCCTCACAAACTGATTCAGCTCTTCATGCATTGACTCAACCCAATTCTCATCTTGAAGAGCCTCTTCAACCCTTTTTGGTTCAAACTGTGCAAGATAACAGTGATACTTTACATGATTGGCTAGCAGAATATTTCCTTTCCTGAGGCGAAGACCGTCATCAAGTGAGCCTATGATATTACTTTCCGGATGATTCTTGATAATTCTTGAGGATGGCCTTTTTGTAGTGGAAACTTCATCACTACGAGAGATAGGAGGATGAACTTCTGGAGGAGTAAGAGGACTTGAAGTTCTAGACATCGATCTCGTTTCCCTTCTTGGGTTGATGGGAGTCGATTCTACTTCTGGTATAGGTTCTTTATCTTCTATATCCAAAGCTTCTACCTCAACATCAGGCTCTTCAGTGCTCGGCCCTTCTACATCATCAATCATTTCCACCTTAGGTAAGGCATCATCAATCTTGACATTTATGGATTCCATCACAGTCTTTGTTCTCTTGTTAAACACTCTATATGCTCGACTTGTAGTAGAATAGCCGAGAAAAATACCTTCATCACTTCTTGCATCAAACTTCCCAAGATTCTCTCGATCATTCAAGATATAACATTTGCTTCCAAATACCCGGAAATACTTCACTTTAGGCTTCTTCCCATTCCATATCTCATATGCAGTCTTCTGTGTACCAATTCGAAAGAAAATCCTATTGCCAATGTGACACGAGGTGTTGACAGCTTCTCCCCAAAATTTTTGAGGAATTTCCTTGTTAAGCAACATGACTCTAGCCATCTCCTGAATCACACGATTCTTTCTTTCTACCACTCCATTTTGTTGTGGAGTTTTGGGAGCTGAAAACTCTCTTTTAATTCCATTCTTCTCACAGAAGGACTCGAATCTTGCATTCTCAAATTCTCTCCCATGATCACTTCTAACTTTGGCTATTGGAATCCCCTTTTCATTTTGTAATTTCTTGCACAAAATCTCCAGCCTCTCACAAGCTTCTGATTTTTCTCTAAGGAATTCAACCCAAGTGTATCTTGAGTAGTCGTCCACAATGACCATAATATATCTTTTTCCCCCTAAACTTTCAGTTCTGGTGGGCCCCATCAGATCAACATGAAGTAACTCCAAACAACGAGAGGTGGCTATCACATTTACCTTGTGATGACTTGCTTTAGTTTGCTTCCCCATTTGACATGCACCACAAATAGTCTTCTTTACTTTTCCAAACTTAGGAAGCCCCTCGACTGCTTCAAGTTTGGAGACTTTTGCTACTTGTTTGAAGTTGGCATGCCCAAATCTGTGATGCCACAGCTCCATCATATCCACCCGAGCACTTCTACATGATATTGGTGCCGTGGGAACTATTCCATAACAATTATCCGTAGTCCGATTTCCTTCCAAAACCTGAATCCCCTCTTTATTGATGATCAAACATCCTTTCTTGGAGAATTGTACCAGGAAGTCGTCATCACAAATTTGAGTGATGCTCAGCAAATTCGCCTTCAGCCCTTTTATGAACAGCACATCTTTCAACAGAGGCAAACCGGGTATCTCGATGGTTCCTTTGCCTAGGACTTGAGCATGGCTTCCATCCCCAAAGGTCACATAGTCACCCACCTTTTCTTTGAGTGACTTAAACAGTGACTTATCCCTTGTCATATGGCGAGAACACCCACTATCAAGATACCACAAACATGCATTAAACACCTTTAATGAGGTATGAACAAATAGGTTCACATGTGACAGACAATCTTGACCTTCAAACACAAACTCATCATCAGGTTTCATGCTACTTTTAGATTGATTTTTCATTTTCAGATTCTCAATCATCTCACACAACATTCTATTATTTCTTTTATATTTCTTAATCAATGATTTTGATTCAGATATGCTACTGTGTAAGACAAAATTCTGATTCTCAAGATGTTTCAGCATGTGAACAAAAATTCTAGCATGTTTCTTAGTTATTAATAACTTTACAAGATCATCAGTGAGACACCTTTCAGTCATATGCATAGAGACATTATCACGAACACTTGAGCTACAATTCAGCATGGTATAAACGAAAACAACAACCACAACTCAGGGGTCTAGGATCACACAAATGGTAATGAAACCAAACAGCTGTGTACCCGCTCTGATACCAATTGAAAGTTCAAAAACGTGTACAAATACACTTTTGAACGTTTAGACCCCCAAAAAACAACTTAACCAACACAAGCAATATGTCAAACAACTAGTGTGCGGAAACTTAACATATGCTATAATCTGGAATTGGTTAAACAACTATCTAAGCCATAATAAAATAAACCACAGCAGATAATGTAAAGGCAGAGATAGAGAGGAAGGAAGATGCAAACACAGAGATAACACCAGATATGTTATCGAAGAGGAAACCGAAGACCTCGGCGAAAAACCTCTCCGCCGCCCTCCAAGCGGTAATCAATCCACTAGAAAATACAGTTGGGATACAAGGACAGCAATAGACCCTCCAAGCCTAATCTACCCAATGCACCTAAGCCCTCCAAGCTTCTTGCTCCAACGAGGTTACGCCGAACCTTTTTCTTCTCTAGCTTTCCGGATTCCGCTACTACACCGTAGCATCAACCAATGAAGATTGGCTCCTTCCTAACTGCTTCCCAGAACTCCAAACGTCTGTCTCACAGAGATGATAATGGTGAGAACCAGGTTTGGTTATAATGCCTCTCAAGGATTTGACAATGGAGAGGAAGAGAGTGAGGGAATTTGATGAGACTCTAAGGTAGAGATTGTGGGTGAAACAATCTGGTTTTTCTTTAGGGTTTCTCTCTCAAAATTCTCTCTGGAAGCTCTCTTTCAATCGTGGGTTAAAAGGGTATTTATACTGGAGTGAAGAGGAATGCGAAACGTCAGGTTTTTCCAAAACAGGGGTGACTCGCGGCTTGACCTCGCGGCTTGACTAAGTCGCGAGTTCCAGTCGCGAGATAACCGTATGGCCAGTTGTCCTGTTTTGTCCTGTAATGCTCCAGCTAGCATGACTGTTCATCTTCCAGCATGCTTGGCACGTGTGCAGATTCTGGCGGGTTGAAGCCGCGAGTCCCAGCCGCGACACTCTGTTTTCTTGCACACTCTTGAGCAATCTTCACTCTATCTCACTCACTACCCTTACAACAATCCCACCTAAATACAGGGTTACTAAATGCTGAATTACAAGCAAATTTGGCACGGAATAAAGCCAATTAGATGGTTGAATAAATTCAACCTTACACAAACCAAGTTTAAAAAGTAATAGGTCCATAGCCAATGGCCCAATAAGCCATTTTACAACTTTTTCAAATATATTACACTTTTATATTGAGTTAATCCCACAGTTTATTTTGAGTACATTGTTTAATTTCTTGAATAGTAAATAAATACATTGATTAATCTCAATTAATTTTTATTTCACATGAATTGATTCTCTTTATTTATTTTCTATATATATATATATATATATATATATTTATTTATTGATTAATGCGGACTAATATTTCAATATATTTTTATTAATGCGGACTAATATTTTTTAGATTAATTTTGTTTTTAGTTTTATCTTATAACCTTGCTCTCTCTAAATTAAAATTTTGACTCCACTACTACTTTGACGTGACCGTAGTGGCATACTACCCACTGGCTATTATTGTAACTTATAAGCTAACTCAGGAAATACATTTGGACCTTTTTTTTTTTTTTTTAATTTTTTGGGATCAAAATACATATTTGGTTTCTTGTGCCTTGGTCCTACTCTCACGGCAATTGGACAATTTCATATAATGAACATGGGGCCCAAACAAACAATTAAGTTTATATTGTTGAAAAATTAATATAATTTTAGGCCTATCCTATCCGGGAAACTCATTCTAATTTCCACTATTAGTAATATTATTTAGTGCACCATTTTTTTTTTTTTTTTTGGTGCACCTAGCTAGGGATGTCATAGCTCATGATTTTTATATGTTGTGGATTTCACTTCTCGTAGTTTCTAAAAATTATGTGATGCAGTTCAATACTAAAAGGCTTTGGTAGTGTTTAGAGCCGGCTCAACAACTTTGGGAGCCTAAGGTGAAAAATTTAAGTAGTTTTTTTTTAATATTTAAATATTAATTAAATAATTTTTATTTAACATCTTTTTTTTTTTTTTTTGGATGTAAAATTACTAATTAAGTTTTTGTTTTTAAGTTCCTCTAGCATTTTTTTTTTCAGTTAATAATATGACTAATTCACTTAATTTTAGTAAACCTTAAATAAGATTTTATTATTTGGTATGATAACTTATAATAAAGTAAAAGAGACTATTCATGCTACAGTTGGAGAGTTAAAGTGTCTTAGAGAAGTTAGTTTTAGTGTGTGGGGCCATGTGTCATCTGACTGTGTGTGCTAGAATGCTATGGACAATGTGCTACTGTTACAAGTTATACGTGTGGTGTTGTGCAATGTATTGTGGGGCCTTTCGTTTTTTTTCTCATCTTTTGTATTTTAAGATACAATGGGGTATTTTAATGCATTTTATTGATCAATTAAAAGGAATTATATTTTTTATAATTAAAATATATAGATAAATATTATATATATATATATATATATATTATAAAAGTGGGGTCTTCTTTTATTTAGTGGCCTTATTTTTTATCAAATTTATATGTCACTAAATTAATTAAATAAAATAAATTAAGTGTTGACATGTTTCATCTAAGATAAAATGACATTGGCAAATTAAAAATTTCCACGTCATTTGGGCCCACAAGATAAATATAAATAGTTTAATTAAATTTTTTATAAACCCATAATTATCCTACCATACAATTATATGTTTCAAGGAAAAATCAATGAATATACATGCATGGATTTGGGATTTGAAGTGAGAGTGGATTGGCTGGTATTTTGAATGGCGAGCTTGTGCAATTCAGGTGAGCAGCAAAATGAGTTGGGTTTAGGGGGTTTCAATAAGATGTTGACACCTCATCTGTCTATTATCTACTTTTATGTCTCTTAAACTTTAGATCTATTTTGGGAGAAATTATTAGGTCTACCAGGAGAAATGCTGTCGTGGTCCTCCTAACTAATGAAACAATGTCATTTATGTAAATGTGTGAGTGAGCTTCCTAATCAGCATAAGGAATAAGAAAATAAAAATTACTAGGTGATATTACATTTGCATAAATAACGGCATTCTATTGGTTTTGTGTGGTCAGGGAGGACCACGTTAGCGGTCATCCTGGTAGACCTAATAATTTCTACTATCTCGGAAACAATTTTTTAAATTTTTTGTTGAAAACTTATTGTTGAAAGTATTGGAAATATTTTATTGAATACACAAGTTTCGATACAAAAATAATATCCCAAATAATTAGTAAGAACATAAAATAAAAAGGAGTTTAGAACAGTCTCACAATGCTATAGAATTACACTGCGAAAGCATTGTTCTTAAAGGTTGATTCATGTCACAGAGAGTAAAACTCGGTGCGGCTGGTTCTCTTGGCCAAACAACCCCCCAAGATTAGACTGTAGCATCAACTTTCGTAATGGATGCACTTCCACTCACGAAAGTTCAAGAAGAACCCTCTATTGCCTTTCCTTAGAATAAATATAAATTGTAGAATAATATGTGAGAGATACACATAATAGGATTGTGCATATCTAAATATAGGGTAATAAAAAAAAATAAAAAAAAATAAAAACCTTATTGGGAAGGTTGTGATGATGGGTATTATATAGGCTATTCATGACAATAATAACCTATAGTTATTGGTAACTAATAACCCATAAAAACCCAACGACTATATTATCCATTATTGCTTAACAACTATTTTTCTCATAATTTTCAACCACTACGGTATTCTATGGCACACGTATCGTAGTCACCTCAGAACTTATTTTCGAGGTACTATGTGTTCCTAGAGTGGATCATCTAGATTACCCTAGTTATGAGCGGCTCTCTTCCATCTCTAGAGACGAGTTGGCCTCACTTTTCTGTGAGAAGGCCATGTTGTGGGGAGGTACTCTTAATTTCTCCACAATCAAGTTAGCTAAGGGTCCACGGATCCTTAATATGGTGATGACCTATGTACTCACTCCACAGTCTCACTGTAACACTATCACCGAGCCTCGTGCTCATTTCCTTCTTTTTCTCATGGAAGGTCTTTCTATCGACTTTCCATCACATATGATAGAATCTAGTATAGATTGTTATCATGACACGGCTACACGTGATAAGCTCATCTTTCCTTCAGCTATCATCCATATCCTCACACACATACGTGTCACTATTCCTCCTACTCCTTTCTTCTATGTCATGGGCACCATTAGTACGAAGTCTATTCGGCGGAGTATAGTGCAGCTTACTGCAAAGCGGTCTCATGTGGAGCCTACGGATGCAGCCACAGCAGATCTTACAACCCCTTCCACTCAAACCTCTTCCTCTTTCGCCCCTCCTTTCTCATTTGGGCCAATCGTCTGGACCATCTATCCAATAAGATGTGTTAGATGAACACCAGAATCAGTCGCATCGCTCCCTGACAATCTCGCCTTGGTGGTTTTGCACCCTCAATTTCACTAGAGCGTGCTGAGGAGTCTTCTTCTTCGAATGGTGGAGATGATGATGATGATGATACCTCTGACTCTGAGTATGATGATGAGATGACGACCTCTTGGTGATACACCCTTTGTCACTCGTGACAAAAAGGGGGAGTAGTTTTGTAGATGAGAGTGGTCTTTTTGTTAGGGGGAGAGCTAGCAAAGGACATATTAGATAGGGGGAGAGTAGTCTTGGGTGTTTTTTTGGTATGTAGTGAGGTTTTGATGTATTCTTTCTCATTACATGTATCATGGTCGTATGACCACTTTTTACATACATTGTATTCTTTGATATATATATATATATATATATATATATACATATTTGATGATGCATGTTTTTCTTCACCTTTGTCTCAAATGTGTTGTTTCTTTTCTATCTTTATACACATGTTTCTTCTTGTATACAACTTGTCTTTGTTTCACACTTGATGCCTCGATGAATCTTGTTTAAGTGTTTAAGTTAAGATAGGTTGCAAGTTTACAATGCCATGGTCTCTCTTCTTGCAAAGTTTTTCAAGAGTTCTTGTTAGGGTTTGACTTATGTACTTTTGTATATTATGGGATAGTTGTGTTAGACTTCTCTCATAATTGTTTTTTGTGGTTTTGCCACTGATTGCCAGAGGGGAAGATTGTTAGAGTCATATTTTATTGTAATTGACTAATCCTTTGACAAAATGCATTTTACTTGTAATTGGGTAGATCTAAGATGGGTTTAGTATTTCAAGAAACATGTTATCAAGTATTAAAGACATGGAGATTGGGCTTTTGATATTGTCAAAAATTTGTTGGTGATGTTTTGAAAATAAAAGGCTTATTGCAACAAAAATAAAAATCAATTTTAAAAGAAATTTTTTGCTTTCTTGGGCTAAAGTATTTTGATCTCCTAATAGTTGGTTTTCAAGCTCACCATTTTGTTTTGACTATTCCATATTTTCATTCTATCAATTTGATCCAAGTAAGTGCAGTCCAATTCTAATCCAATTTTCCAAATCCACTCTCACATTTTTCCATCAACCAAATAACGACAAAATTTAGCCACAAAATTTGTTGCAATCTTAGGCTACAACCTTACTCAATATTTTTTTATTGGAGGTGAACTTTGACAAATCCATTATTGGATGAAATCTTCTTTTTATATTCTCCATACTTGCAAAATTTCTAGAAAATGAAAAATTAATAGCTATGTCAGTAATAAATTGTTTAAATTGCAAATTTTTGAATTTTAAAATTATGCACAAAATATAATCTTATAAATCATATAGTAAATAATTCCAACTGATACAAAATTTGACATGTGTGTTAAGAACGTAAAGAATATGCAATTCAACTATTAGATTTTCAAAATATGTAGTAATATTTATTTTATTGAGTGAGTTTGTAGCTTTAAGCTACAACTAATTTTGTAGCTAAACTTTGTCCACCAAATTAACTTACGTGTTAATTTCTTAAAATAAATCTTAAGTTTTATTCAAATGTTATAACTCACAACCAAACTTATAAATAGGTTTAGTTATTACATTACAACATATTTTATTCCTAGTAATAAAAATTACAATTCATGTCGTAATTCCAATTCAACATACCAAACGTACCCTAATTTGGTCCTTATTTAGCTATAGATGCACACAACAAAGACACACTCAAGAAAAAAAAAAAAAAAAAAAAAAAAAAAAAAAAAAAGAGCTTTCAATCATTAAGCAGAAGAGCTGGAAATCGGAGCCACTGCAGCAACCAATAGCAAAGCCGCTACTTCTAACTTCAAGTTTTAGCTCTGTCCTGAACACTAATTAGAGTTGGAGTTGTTTCAGGGAACCCACTTATCTGCAAGAGAACCAAAGAAAAAAAAAAGTTATCATTATTATGGTAGTAGAAATTCTTATACCTGAAGAGATGCAACGTGCAAGAGAGTAACCTAATGAATAAATGTTCCTCAATTTCAGCTTTAATGAAATCATTCCAGTTTCATTTGAAAAAAATAATAATAATAATAAAAACTCTTTATTTCAATGTTAATATTTCACATTCTATCAATAGGATATATGTGATTTTATTTTTTTAATGCTATACTATCCTTACTTTATTAGGAATGGAAAAAATAGACATGTAACATTCTGTGATTAATAAAATATAAAGTGTAATATTAAAAGTTGGACAAAAATTACTATTTCGGAGTACCTGCCGTTCTTTGATTAATCATAGCCAAACTCCATGAAATCAATATCAGAAAAGTTATCTTTCTTTCTAGAACCCCTATAGGAATCAAATTGGTAAAATGTGTCAAGCTCAATCTCATTCCAGTCCTGATTTTGAGGATTATTGGCAGGTAAATTTGTGGATGCATTAATGGACGTGCTTCCCCGCGGCACACCACATATTTGCCCACTTGATGAAGCTTGAGTCATGATCTGGGGAGCTCCTATGTGATGTTGTGAACTTATGTTCATTGCAGCTAGAGCTCGTTTCAGTTGGGTTGCTGAATTCATAGATTCAAGTACATGCACAGAACTGGGACCATCTTTGTCATTGTGCCTCTGCATATCTAACTGAGAAGCTTCTTTTTTAAGTTTTCCTTGCCTTTTCTGTACCATGGAGATGAAGTTGTGAGTGTCCTTTACTGAAGAAGGAATCTGACAGTTTTAATTTGATGGGGAAATTAGTTTTATAAATAATACCTGAAGATGGCTTTTTACAATATCTATAGTAAGACCTTTGACACCTTTAGCTTCCATGCGTTCCTTAATTTTCTTGGGAGTAGGCTCTGCATTAACATACAAGATATTGAAGAACAGAGATATTGTAATACAGAGACATTAAGCTGGAGTTAAGGAGTTAGTGCTCATACAATCACAAGAGCTCGGTTTAGTGTTTAGTTCTCTTCTTAAGAAATATTATTCTCTTCTCGGAGAATCAGAAACACAAATTCAGCAGAAATGACAGTTTTTAACATAAATATTTCAATATTCATTTTCCTGGTTAGGAAAAAGATAAACACTACATATATGTTACTAAAAGTTTGTCTTTTAAAACCTATCTCCAATTGTTTCCTGGTTAGCAGTGTGACGAATGCAATAAAAATGAATGATGCTCAAGATTAGCGGAATAAAAAACATACCTATGCCCTCTTTTTTGAGTTCTTCCAAGCAATCCATAAATATTTTATGTAAATCCGGTGGCCAATTAAACCGTCGTCTTTTTGTTTCAGGAACATCATTCGTTGGTTGTTGCACTTCAGCCGGGTTACATTTATTCTTACCAAACACACATTGCCACAACGTTATGAGAAATTTCATTGTAATGGGCTTCAAAACGCCATGGATAGTAATAGTATTGTTCTGCATAGCTTCAATACCACCATAGCGTGACATCACTGCGTAATTAACATAACAAATATTAAGACATAAAACTTGCTTGTTATGAAATTGCATGTAAATGAAATATCCTAGTAAAAGGCGGGCATATATTGATATGAGAGAATCAATTACCTATAACAAACAAATTCATCTCTTGGTCAACTTTTTGAAGAAGCTCCATATCAAGCAGGTTTCTCTTAGTGATCATAATATGAAATCTGCTTTTGTCCTTTCTAAGCTGATCTAAAGCATTCTTCACTACTTTGCATGGAGTAACTGAAAAAACATGGTAGGGCCGGTTGACAAATGTGCCAAAATAACTCATGACATTATTATTAATTCATTATTTTTAAAGGAAAGAAAAATGAAATAACATTACGTGACATTCCCCATAATAATTTTTAGCAAAAAATCATTCCCCTAAAAATTATGCTACAAGTGAACTTTTTTTTTTGACAAAGTGCTACAGCCTAAAAGTGACCTTGGAAAGAGGAAATTGTACTTGGATTATACTGAAGCGAACAACGAAGTCACTAACTCTTAAAAAGCAAAGACCCACCAAAGCTTTGAGTTAACAAGTTAGTCCACTGTTGAAGTTGTAATTGGTGCGGCCATGATTGGAGAAGAAGTTGAATCATATGTTGAAGACGTCATAAAGGTAATGAAAGATCAAGTTGTAATTCGTGTGGCCATTTTTTTTTTAACTTTGTGAAAATCTAATATTGTTCCTTGCATGCGACCTGATTTGTGCATGGCTTCGGGAGAGAACGAGATAGAGATAGTGTTTCCTCGATTAACTAAACTAATACCTACTTACATTCAAATATTACCAAGGTCCAAACCTAAAATTCACTAGCTAGCTTTAACAAGCCCATGAAAGCTGGGTTCAAGAAGAAAAAGAAAAACACGATCGAATTGCTAGCTTTGCATACATTAGAATAAACTACCTTCACAAGAAAGAAGTAGAAAAAGCTACAGAGGAAGAAAGGTGACCAGAAAATACCTTTATAACCAGATAGCTCGAGCATTCTTGCCAGTTCGAGGTGAAAACTCTTGTCATCACCCACGAGAAAAACCCTCACAGCATCCGAAAACTTATCCAATACCTCCTTACCTTTGTTTTTTCTATCCATTTCTCAAAAACCACGATTGCTAAACCAACAAACTAATTATCAAAAAATTTCATATTCAGAGAATAAGAAAAAATATTGCCTCAATTGCGAAAAAGAAGAAATTGAGTGTCAATTTATAAGGATTGTCTATTATGGTTCCAAGTAAAATCTCAAGATTGAAATTTGTATCAATTTTTACTTTTTGACAACACTTAGTATCTTTTGGTATCTTTGTAGTTGCTTGACTCAAAGAAAAATAGTGTCTCTCTTCATTATTCTTTCTCAAAAAGTGGATGGTCAAACTAAATTAACAGTCAGAAATATAAGCATGGTCTAGCTATTATGGCTCAGAGTACAATCTCAAGATTGGAATTTGTATCAATTTTTAGGTTTGGACAACACTTCGTATCTTTTTGGTATCTTTGTAGTTGCTAAGTGGTCTAGCTATTATGGTTCAAAGTACAATCTCAATTAAGATTGAAATTTGTATCAATTTTTAGTTTTGGACATGTAAAACAGTTCGTATCTTTTTGGTATCTTTGTAGTTGGTAAATGACTCAAAGAAAAATAGAGTATCTCTTAAACTAGATCGTCATTATTCTTTCTCAAAACGTGAATGATAAAAAAAAAGTGGCATAGTACCGCGTCAGTTATTCAAAAACTAAATTAACATAGTTAGATTTAAACGAATTGTTTGTGTCTGTAGTTTTTAGTTATAAATTAATCAAATTATGAAAAGGCCAAGGTCAATGCATTCACTTACCAATATTGTTCAAATAGTAATATACTAAAATTGTTAGAAATATATAACACAACAATATGATGATTTAGGAAAATCAACAGAGCAAATCATTTCAAAGTAAAAACCTTTTGGGGGGGGGGGGGGGGTGAGAGAAGGGGTTTAACATTGCAACGCTAAGGCAAAACAAATCCGCTAACTGAATCTATGTTTACAAAATAGAATTACTCACTCCTAAATTGCTAACACCTAATAGAACTTACTGACATAACCCAACACAACTCTAGGTCTACAGACTTCTTTAGTTATGGAGTTTGTTGCAAGCTATGAAGCACTGACGCGGTTGGGTGGGTGCCGCACTAGAGTCCGACGTGGGGTGCGTCATCCGAAGCGGCTGCCCATGCATCGGTGCCGTGTCTGAGCTTTTTTTTTTTTTTTTTTTTCTTGGATTCGCACCGACTTGGCTCAATTCACTCCAACTCGACTCCGATTCACACCGATTCGGCCAGAATTAGGCTATATCGACCGAATCGGGTCGAATCGACTAGCGATTGAAACGGTCGAAACAAACCGAAATTGGCCTTGAATCATGCCGGAACAGCCGAAATCGGCTATATTCTGAATATTTTTTGCTTCTTTTGTGATTTTTGTGTTTTCTTTTTTGTTTTTTGTTTTGTTTTGTGTTTCTTGCCTTGTTCTTTCTTTGTTTTGTGAATTAAGGCCATAGTAATGTGTTTTTTAAGAATATTTTAATAGTAAAAATATATATAAAATATAAATAAAAATATTTTTAATAATTTTTTAATCGCCGCACCCTGCCGCACCCTACTTTTTCAAAAATTACAGAGTCCCACACTCGTACCTAAATCCGAAAACGCACCCGTGCTTCATAGGTTGCAAGCAATCCTTCATCCACGACTTCAAGTATCCACTTAAAGATTCTAGTCTATAATCAATCTTATAGATTATGTAGCAACTTCAACATAACTGGATTTGAACTTTGTTCGTTGGTAGAGACTTTTGAGAGTAGGATGCACAAAACCTTTAAATCTACAATTGTAAGCTCTTCAAAAGTCTTTTACATGTGTCCTAGGATTTTCTTATATACCTAAGACTTGTATACACAAAAACCTACGCACTTGATGATGAATGAGCTTATTATTATATATTTTTTGCTATTCGATCAATGGAAGATATGTTCTATTGATCGAGAACTTAACTTTTCAATCAATCGACAAGTTTTTGAAAAGCTAAAAATTGAACTTGTTCTACAAAAATGTGGGTAGTAGTCTTGACTTCAATAATACACTTCTAATATTATTACAGAATGGACTTTTAATAATTAATCATGGTTTGCCAACCTAAGACCTGGACTCAACAATATCTTTTGATTTGTTTTTACTATTCACTTTTTACAATGGAATTATATCTATTTGAACAGTTCAAGGTTGAAGGATGGTGGGAAATATCCTACTTCCAAAGATAGGTCCCTTCTTTATGAAAACGGAGGCCCTGTTATATTGGTGACAACCCTTGTCATCATCCTCTAGCAAAACTCTCTGAGTAACTGAACTCATATAGACCACCACCATACCTTTCTGGCAACAGCCACCTTCTGTTCTCTTTAAACATCGAAGATTATCAAAAAAACTACCTTACCTTTGTTTTTTACCATATCTCAAAAACCACTATTGCTATATGCACCACCAAATTAGCCAGGTATCAAAACTATTCTTTTTAGAGAATAAGAACAAATATGACCAAAAGAAAAAATGACATGGAGTGTCAGCTAATAATCATGCTAATCTCTCAAAAGTGGAATATTAATAAGTTTTTGGATTGACAATGACCTTCTTTTTTTTTTTTTTTTTTAGAGTTCCGACCTATGACGTTTGCTCCTAATAATGACTTTTTATTATCAGACTAAAACACCAATCAATTTTTAGTATAGGGAAGGATTGAACCTAAATCTCTTATTAAACCATTAGAGAGTTTACCTGCTAAGCTAACTAGAACCCAATAATTTGACAATGACTTGTTTTATAGTTATTTTCCAAGAGATTAAATTCTGTAAGGATGTAATATAAAATCCAAGTTTTACACCCTCTAATATCAAGTTTTACACCCTCCAACCAAATTGGAAGTTTATTGAGATGTAATTAGGAGTAATAGGATGTATTGAATTTTAAGAAAAAAGCTAATATGACAATTTCTTATTAGATGGTGTAAAACATGAGTGTAATGGGCTTTACATTCTGTCCTTACCAAATTCGGACACATCTTCCAATCGTTTGTTACTAAATTAGAAAAAAAGATACCGTGTGAATGTTATCTGTCAAAGAATGCCATTTATCAAACAGTGATAATGAATTGTTTTAGAAGTGCTTAGCGATTCAGAGACTATAAGATGTTTAGAACTGGCAAGGCATAGTACCAAACTAGATTAATACGGTCAGATGTAAATTTACTGTTTGTCTTTCGATTATTTATTTATTTATACTTTTATGAATGCCTTTCAATTCTTTTTAACTATTCAATGTCTACTATGGATTTATATCTATTTTGAACTGATCGAGGTTGAAAGATAGTGGAAAATCCTACTTCCAAAGGTAGCTCCTCTTCTTTATGGTTCAGGTAGGATATATACTACTTTGAAAGTTGTGACTAAAACTTGGTATTTTTTAAAGTAAAAAAAAGAAAAGAAAAAAGAATTAAACTTGTTTAGATGATTTAAGAGATAAAGGATGTAAATAATTAGAGAGGACAGAATAAGGGTTAGATTGATTTCCTGTAAAATTGATCACCATCGATATCATGTTAAAGCAGGTCGAAGGTGCTAGTCGTTAGAGGGATTTGGATAGATAGTATATCTATATCTTTCTCTATTTCTTATACTTCATTAAAATGAAAGTCGACATGTTAATTATTAGTAACACATCGATCACTTTACCTTTGGTTTTTCTATCCATTTTTAAAAATCACTATTGCTTAAACCACCAAACAAATTATCAAAACTCTTCTGATTCAGAGAACAAGATAAAATATGGCCCCACGGAAAAGAAAAAATGGCCTCAATAGTCAAACATGGTTTTTGTTATATATTTTTAGTTTGATGACAGTGATTTTCTGTATATTTTTGGTATCTTTATAGGACCTTGCCCGAAAGAAGGTATCGAAGGTATCAATTAAACTTGGTCTTCTCTTCATGGCCCTTTCCTATAAAGTTTTATAAGGGAAGTTGGTAATCCTTAAGCCTTGGTAATAATGTAAACTGAACTATGACCCGCACCAAGTGCGGGCGCCTTAAAAAAAAAGTGCCGATGTCTTTTATTATCTTTTGTTGTCAAAATTTGATTTGACTTTTACTGTAATTTATTACTGGATTAATTTATATGTATAATGTCTAAAAGATTTTTGGAATCAGTACCTGGATATGCCTATTATTAATTTTTGGATAAATTACAAGTTTGGTATTTCACTTTTATAGTGTATGTTAATTTGATCCTTAACGTTTCACATGTGTCAATTTTGTCCATAACCTTTTGATACTATGTCAAAATGGTCTTTTCCATTAAGTGATAAATGAAAAATACTGATGTGGTTAACAGTTAAAATAAAATATTATTTTCATACCACATAGATTGCCTCTTGTATTGCCAAAAAAATAGTGAGGATTAAAAACCTAGAATTTTCTTTTCCTTTGCTTTCTCGGGGACCATTTTGGGGTTAAAACTCCAAAACTGAAAATTCAACTTCATTTATTTTCCTATATTTTCCCAGCAACTAAACGTGGAAAAAACAAAACTTCAAAGCTCATGGAACCATTCTTAAATCCCCATTCCCAAATTAAACAATAAAACTTAGCATGCGGTGGAGTGGAGAGCGACGATGAGATTTCTCTTCCTACTATCTTTATTCAATGGCTAGAAACTCGTATGGAGGAATTTTGTTGGAAATCTATGGCTTTTAATTGATATATGTGTGGGGCCACTTGCCGATGAGAACTATGGTTTCCTCCTAGCTAATAATTCATATACAAACTACAAAGTATGTATTAGCCACCCAAAACCACAACACCAAAAACATGTCTACCAATGCAGCAAAAATGAAAGCTAAAAGCACATTTTCAATTCTTTAACAAATCACCTCCCCAAAATCTCTCACAATCCTAATTCCAATTTTCTCAACAACAAGACTTTCCCACAAATGATAAAACATCGTTGATGAGGCCCTACCTCACCATCCAAACATGCTGAGTTTTTGTTGTTTAATTTGGGAATGGGGATATCATGAGCTTCAATGTCTTTTTTTTTTTTTTTTTTTTTTTTTTTTTACATGTTTGGCTGCTAGGAAAATATGGGAAAAATGAAGGAAGTTGAGTTTTAAGTTCTAACCCCAATTTGGTTCCCAAGAAAGCAAAAGGAAAAGAAAATTCTGGGTTTTTACTCCCTAACTTCTTTATATAATTTTTTTTATGATGACATGGCAGTATATGTGGCATGAAAATATTATTTTATTTTGATTGTTAGTTACGTTAGCATTTTTCATCTATTACTTAACGGCAGGAGTCTTTTTGACACAATACTCAAAGTTTAGGGACTAAATTGCAAGGAAGTCAATTCCATACCGTACCGGCCGGTACGGCCGAAATATACCATTCCGACCAGTGCACCGGTACAAATTACCCCCTTGTTTCATACCGGAAAAAAAACTGGCCGTACTGGCGAAATCCAGCTGTTTCGGCTGGTAAATGGATATCGGGTAAAGAATCAGATAGAGAAGTCCCAAAGAAAAATTCTCACGAATTTTCAGAACTTACCCAAAGCTGCTGCACTTGGCCGGAGCCGGAGCTGGAGCCACTCCGCCTCCTACCACTATCGACAACCCAAGCCCTCCAATCCCAACCCTTAAAAACCCAACTCACACAACCCAACCACCGCACAAACACATAACCCATGAACAAAAATCCAGCCACCGTCTCTCCCTCCTCTGCATAAGCCCAAACAAAACCCACTGATTCAAAAAACAAATAGACCCGTAAAAAAGTACAATAAAACCCACAAAAGCATCAATGTGAAGAGATGAAAAAAGAAGAGAAAGAAAGAAGAAGCAATAGATGTGAAGAAAGGAAGGAAAAAAAGAAAAGAAAAAGAAAGAGGAACTGAAGCTGCAACGACGGGTGAAAGAAAGGAGAGGAGCAAATGTAAAAGAAGAAAGATAAAGAAATGTAAAAGCTTGGCATTTGATGAGACAACACAATTGCTCATAAGTGAAATATTTGAATACTCAAAGTCAAACAATACTTGTGGTTTACAGCTCACATGTAGTATTATTTTATTATTTTGAGAATACATTTTATTTTGTATTTTATTATACTTCACTTTTAATGTTTTACTATTTTATATTATTCTTAGTTTTGATAACAATGTATTGTTATTTGTATTTGTTTATTATCGTACTTATATGTTGTTTATGTTAAATTATATTTATTATCGTACTTATTTGTATTTGTTTATTATCGTACTTATATGTTTGTGTAATTATTATAATGAAGCATTGAGATAACTACAAACTCACTTTAATTGTTTGGCTTTATTTGTAAATAGAATAGTGATAGTGTACAGTTATGTGTAATACTGTGTGTGCAATAATAATTTTCTTATAAATAATTTTAGTATTACAAAATTTTGCTCAATTACAAAAACATTGGGTGTGTTTGTGTACCTCTGTGTTGATTTGTCTGTGTGGATGTGTTTGTGTGGGTGTGTATATATATATATATATATATATATATATACATATATTAAATATATAAAATAGCGGTAAACCTGAAACGGTACACCGTTATTGACCGGTATCCGAAATATATCGTACCAGTGGCCAAACCGATACAGCCTCCGGTACGGTATTGACTTCCTTGCTAAATTGACACATGTGAAACGTTATGGACCAAATTGATATTCAGCCTAAAGGATAGGGACCAAACTTCTAATTTACCCTTAATTTTTATTAAGTTATATTACCTACTACATAAAGAAGTGATACATTCACAACATTTACACTAGACTTTCATAACAAATTATAGGTGATAAGTTGTTATTGGTTATATTCATTTGGCTACTTTTTTATTATGAACAAAAAAATTGGATAGGGGGCAACCTGACTTAGTGTCTTCCACGTGGATGTAGGGGCTGTTAGGGTCATATTTTCTATGTAATTAGTTAATCCTTCGACAAAATGCACTTTACTTATAATTGGGTATATCTAAGTTGGGTTTAATGTATCAAGAAGTATGTTGTTCAAACATATCAAGTGGTATCATTAAAAACATGAAGTTTGATCCAAGAAAAAAGTGAAGAAAAGTTGTTTCATTAAATCTTGACACAAGCTCAACACTAGCTGCTATCGAGGATTAAAGGAAAAGCTCAACACAAGCTTGATCTATCAAGAACTACAAATTCTGAATTCTTAAATCTAAAATTCGGCCCATGATGACTTGAATGTTTAGGGTTTCTTTCTCTACCACCCTAGTAATATATAAGGCTAATTTTAAAAGTCATCAAGTACAGAAATAGAGACCTAGAACTCATATATTCTATGTGAATCTACTGCGTTTGTATGCCTTAGGGTTTTGAAATCAAGTGCTTCTTGAAGATCGTTTATGAAGTGAAGAACTTTGCAACCAACAGCAATCAATCAAGTTGCTGGAGTTAGTCACGTACTGAGATCTATGCAAAAGGGTTTGTCACAGATTGAAGATTTAGGCAAAGCAAAGAAGTTTACTACGAGATCAAGTTCAATTGGGTATTAAAGTGAAGGTTCAATTGTAAGTTGGTATTTTGGGATAGGCTAGAGTAGTGGTAAAATTCTTCATACATGTAACCACTTGATTATTAATTAGTGGATTATTGGAAGTGGTGGTCTTAAATTCACCCGATGAAGTTTTTGCCTTGAGAGAGATTTTCTCCATTTGTCAACAAATCACCTTGTTATTTATTTTCTACTGCATATTAGTTATTTGGTGATTTGTTGGTGCCTCCATGATTTGCATGTAATTTGACCTAATTAATCAACTTGGGTAATTGAATTAATTAACCGAGATCAATCTATTTCAACCCAATAGGGACAAAGCCAAGGGGAGGCAAGGGGAGCAATTGCCCCCCTGACCTCCCCAAAACTCCTTTACTATTGGATATTTGGATTAGTTTGTCCTCCTACAAAGATATATGCATAACATGTTAGTAAGTAAGAGATGAAGGGTTTTAGTTGATTTACAAAATTTACACTCGTTGGTGGCTATCTAAATACTGCTGTTTGCCTTTCATGTTAGGAGCTATGCTTTGTTTCTTGGTCTAGAAACAAAGTGTTTTTTAAGTCATCCAAAATTTCATTAGGTAAGGTTCAGGACTGGAGAAAGGGTTTTGTTAGATGATATTCCTCTCAGGTTAATGAATTTAGTTTAAGCTAATATATGTTCAACACTCTTAATGTCAGAAATCAAGGAGTACACCATGTGTCAGTTCAAAGTTAACATGTGTGAGGCCTTTTTAAGTTGATGGGGTTGGGCCCGTCTACTACACCAAGGCCTGTGAGTTAATGGGTAAAGGAGTCGAGATTAGCCCATTGGGAATTATACCACAGGTCAACTTGTGCGCAAGCTAGGCATGTCCATTGTTGAGACAGCTCGGGAATGGTACAGCCGGCTTAGCACAACAGGTATGGTCATGGCAGAATAACTATCTGGCATAGCAAAGAATACTGGAACAGAATGACTTCTACAATAAAATATGCCAAATTTAGGGGTTACAACAGAACAACTGATACAACAATCAATAACTAATATCGCAGATAAGATAACTAATACATCAAAATAATTAATATCGCAGATAATAAAAAAAAGGGGTTATAGCAGAATAACTGATATAATAGAAAGAGTAAGAGATATCACGGCAGAATGGCTAACAATATAAAATGCTACAACAAGACAAATAACAACCAAATTGTCAAATAAACTAAAAGGCACCACCATAGGGTAGTAACAATGATTATAAGCAACGGTAATATAAATGGCCTGCTTTCCTAATCCTCGGCTAAATCGTTTGGTGAGAATGGGTCCAAAAAGGGAACCAAACCCCAATATGGGTAACCTCGTTACATACTTCTGCCTTTGAAGTTACTCGTGCTAAAGAAATGGCCTAAATGGATTTGGGTTCCGATTCACAGAGTTTCAAAGGGTGGGAATGTCATGAAGGAGAGAAAATGTGGTCTATTGATGCATGCCCCTATTTTTGCCATGTTTACTCTTTCCTTCATTTTCATCACTTAGTTTTCTTTTGTTTTCTGGTTCTTAGTTTCTTTCTTACTCTTCTCTTCCTTTTACCTCCATCTTCTTTTCATTGTTACCTCTCTTCCCTTTAATACTGCTTGATTCTATGAGATTTCTCCCTTTTGTCCCTAAAGCTTCACCAACCATTTTTGGTTTTTTTGTGGGCATCCTTCCAGGATTGCCCACTAACCACCTGGTTGCCCGACCACGCCCTCTACTCAGAGTGTGCTTTCTGCACCACTCCCCATCTCCAGACAAAATTCCTCATTTTTTTCTTCCCTCCCTCAATTGATAAGGATTAGGCTACCTCACCACTTACCTCTATGGCATGCATCAAGTGGTCCCAGCCCTTTGCTTGCCTCTTTGGGGCGAAATGCCATCCCAACAAGGCACTTTCCCAAAAGAAGCCTGGCAGGAACTCTAGAATAGACCATCTTTTCTTCTCGCCACCAGACCACACCCTCTAAATCCCTTGACTAAGGGCCCATCCCCCTTGTATTGGTTGTGTACAAGTAGGTGGTGCTCTAGCCCTTATGTGATCTCCATTATCCTTTGCGTTTGTCTTTTTACACTCCCATGACAATCCAACCGTTCTTGCCTTGTCTCATCCTGCTACATATGCTGGGTTTGTGGTTATCTCCCATGGTGTGAAGAGTGTGTGGGCCTTTGGGCTTGTATTGCTTCCCTTCCTCTCCTCACAAATTGGGTATTATTTGGGTAGAAGTTTTTGCCCTTCCAATCCACTGGGCTTTTATTTTTGCCATTCCTTTTCCTGCTATGCCCCTGGGTCTACTGGCTGTCATTCTTACCACGTTGGCTCATTGGGTTTGTCACCTTTTTTCTTGGGTTTCCTTGGCCCATTTACTTTGTTTTTACTTCTTATTGTGCCCATGGGCCTGTTGGCTATCATTCTTGCCACGTTGGCCAATTGGGTTTATTACCTCTTTTCTTGAGCTTCCTTGGCTCATTTACTTTGTCTTTATCTCTTATTGTGCCCATGGGCCTGTTGGCTGTCATTCCTGCCAAGTTGGCCCATTGAGTTTATTACCTCTTTTCTTGGGCTTTCCTGACCCATTTACTCTACCTTTACCTCTTTGTGTTTATAGGCCTTCTGATTGTCATTCCTACCACGTTAGCTTGTTGAATTTATTACCTTACTTTTACCATTTATGCTCATTTTTCCTCTCATTTTCCTTACTGTTGGGCTTCTTTTGCCATTGGACCTTATGTCGAAAATGGGCATCGACAACATGCAATGGGATGAATGTGGGCCGCATTGAAATGGTATTTACTAATTCATATACTTATTGTACCATTAATAAGTAAAAAATGAAGTGAAAATTTTTAGATAAAAAAAATATGATCTATTAAAAAATTAAGAAATGTTATATGTATATAAGATAATAGATACATAAAAATTGGCTTACTGCACATGATCTTTCACAATAATTGAAATTGATTTTTCTGATATCACTACATTTCTTTTGTCCTTTTTATTATAAAAATAATCTCCTACCAAACCAAGTTTAAAAAGTAATAGGTCCATAGCCAATGGCCCAATAAGCCATTTTACAACTTTTTCAAATATATTACACTTTTATATTGAGTTAATCCCACAGTTTATTTTGAGTACATTGTTTAATTTCTTGAATAGTAAATAAATACATTGATTAATCTCAATTAATTTTTATTTCACATGAATTGATTCTCTTTATTTATTTTCTATATATATATATATATATATATATATATTTATTGATTAATGCGGACTAATATTTCAATATATTTTTATTAATGCGGACTAATATTTTTTAGATTAATTTTGTTTTTAGTTTTATCTTATAACCTTGCTCTCTCTAAATTAAAATCTTGACTCCACTACTACTTTGACGTGACCGTAGTGGCATACTACCCACTGGCTATTATTGTAACTTATAAGCTAACTCAGGAAATACATTTGGACCTTTTTTTTTTTTTTTTTTAAATTTTTTGGGATCAAAATACATATTTGGTTTCTTGTGCCTTGGTCCTACTCTCACGGCAATTGGACAATTTCATATAATGAACATGGGGCCCAAACAAACAATTAAGTTTATATTGTTGAAAAATTAATATAATTTTAGGCCTATCCTATCCGGGAAACTCATTCTAATTTCCACTATTAGTAATATTATTTAGTGCACCATTTTTTTTTTTTTTTTGGTGCACCTAGCTAGGGATGTCATAGCTCATGATTTTTATATGTTGTGGATTTCACTTCTCGTAGTTTCTAAAAATTATGTGATGCAGTTCAATACTAAAATGCTTTGGTAGTGTTTAGAGCCGGCTCAACAACTTTGGGAGCCTAAGGTGAAAAATTTAAGTAGTTTTTTTTTAATATTTAAATATTAATTAAATAATTTTTATTTAACATCTTTTTTTTTTTTTTTTGGATGTAAAATTACTAATTAAGTTTTTGTTTTTAAGTTCCTCTAGCATTTTTTTTTTTCAGTTAATAATATGACTAATTCACTTAATTTTAGTAAACCTTAAATAAGATTTTATTATTTGGTATGATAACTTATAATAAAGTAAAAGAGACTATTCATGCTACAGTTGGTGAGTTAAAGTGTCTTAGAGAAGTTAGTTTTAGCGTGTGGGGCCATGTGTCATCTGACTGTGTGTGCTAGAATGCTATGGACAATGTGCTACTGTTACAAGTTATACGTGTGGTGTTGTGCAATGTATTGTGGGGCCTTTCGTTTTTTTTCTCATCTTTTGTATTTTAAGATACAATGGGGTATTTTAATGCATTTTATTGATCAATTAAAAGGAATTATATTTTTTATAATTAAAATATATAGATAAATATTATATATATATATATATATATATATATATTATAAAAGTGGGGTCTTCTTTTATTTAGTGGCCTTATTTTTTATCAAATTTATATGTCACTAAATTAATTAAATAAGATAAATTAAGTGTTGACATGTTTCATCTAAGATAAAATGACATTGGCAAATTAAAAATTTCCACGTCATTTGGGCCCACAAGATAAATATAAATAGTTTAATTAAATTTTTTATAAACCCATAATTATCCTACCATACAATTATATGTTTCAAGGAAAAATCAATGAATATACATGCATGGATTTGGGATTTGAAGTGAGAGTGGATTGGCTGGTATTTTGAATGGCGAGCTTGTGCAATTCAGGTGAGCAGCAAAATGAGTTGGGTTTAGGGGGTTTCAATAAGATGTTGACACCTCATCTGTCTATTATCTACTTTTATGTCTCTTAAACTTTAGATCTATTTTGAGAGAAATTATTAGGTCTACCAGGAGGAATGCTGTCGTGGTCCTCCTAACTAATGAAACAATGTCATTTATGTAAATGTGTGAGTGAGCTTCCTAATCAGCATAAGGAATAAGAAAATAAAAATTACTAGGTGATATTACATTTGCATAAATAACGGCATTCTATTGGTTTTGTGTGGTCAGGGAGGACCACGTTAGCGGTCATCCTGGTAGACCTAATAATTTCTACTATTTCGGAAACAATTTTTTAAATTTTTTGTTGAAAACTTATTGTTGAAAGCATTGGAAATATTTTATTGAATACACAAGTTTCGATACAAAAATAATATCCCAAATAATTAGTAAGAACATAAAATAAAAAGGAGTTTAGAACAGTCTCACAATGCTATAGAATTACACAGCGAAAGCATTGTTCTTAAAGGTTGATTCATGTCATAGAGAGTAAAACTCGGTGCGGCTGGTTCTCTTGGCCAAACAACCCCCCAAGATTAGACTGTAGCATCAACTTTCGTAATGGATGCACTTCCACTCACGAAAGTTCAAGAAGAACCCTCTATTGCCTTTCCTTAGAATAAATATAAATTGTAGAATAATATGTGAGAGATACACATAATAGGATTGTGCATATCTAAATATAGGGTAATAAAAAAAAATAAAAAAAAATAAAAAAATAAAAACCTTATTGGGAAGGTTGTGATGATGGGTATTATATAGGCTATTCATGACAATAATAACCTATAGTTATTGGTAACTAATAACCCATAAAAACCCAACGACTATATTATCCATTATTGCTTAACAACTATTTTTCTCATAATTTTCAACCACTACGGTATTCTATGGCACACGTATCGTAGTCACCTCAGAACTTATTTTCGAGGTACTATGTGTTCCTAGAGTGGATCATCTAGATTACCCTAGTTATGAGCGTCTCTCTTCCATCTCTAGAGACGAGTTGGCCTCACTTTTCTGTGAGAAGGCCATGTTGTGGGGAGGTACTCTTAATTTCTCCACAATCAAGTTAGCTAAGGGTCCACGGATCCTTAATATGGTGATGACCTATGTACTCACTCCACAGTCTCACTGTAACACTATCACCGAGCCTCGTGCTCATTTCCTTCTTTTTCTCATGGAAGGTCTTTCTATCGACTTTCCATCACATATGATAGAATCTATTATAGATTGCTATCATGACACGGCTACACGTGATAAGCTCAACTTTCCTTCAGCTATCACGCATATCCTCACACACATACGCGTCACTATTCCTCCTACTCCTTTCTTCTATGTCATTGGTACCATTAGTACGAAGTCTATTCGGCGGAGTGCAGTGCAGCTTCCTGCAAAGCGGTCGTGTGTGGAGCCTACGGATGTAGCCCTAACAGATCTTACAGCCCCTTCCACTTGAACCTCTTCCTCTTTTGCCCCTCCTACCTCATTTGGGACAGTCGTCTAGACCATCTATCCAATAAGATGTGTTAGATGAACACCAGAATCAGTCGCATCGCTTGCCGCCAGTCTCGCCTTGATGGTTTTGCGCCCTCAATTTCACTAAAGCGTGCTGAGGAGTCTTCTTCTTCGAATGGTGGAGATGATGATGATAATGATACCTCTGGCTCTGAGTATGATGATGAGATGATGACCTCTTAGTGATACACCCTTTGTCACTCGTGACAAAAAGGGGGAGTAGTTTTGTAGATGAGAGTAGTCTTTTTGTTAGGGGGAGAGCTAGCATAGGACATATTAGATAGGGGAGAGTAGTCTTGGGTGTTTTTTTGGTATGTAGTGAGGTTTTGATGTATTCTTTCTCATTACATGTATCATGGTCGTATGACCACTTTTTACATACATTGTATTCTTTGATATATATATATATATATATATATATATATTTGATGATGTATGTTTTTCTTCACCTTTGTCTCACATGTGTTGTTTCTTTTCTATCTTTATACACATGTTTCTTCTTGTATACAACTTGTCTTTGTTTCACACTTGATGCCTTGATGAATCTTGTTTAAGTGTTTTAGTTAAGACAGGTTGCAAGTCTACAATGCCATGATCTCTCTTCTTGCAAAGTTTTTCAAGAGTTCTTGTTAGGATTAGACTTATGTACTTTTTTATATTATGGGATAGTTGTGTTAGACTTCTCTCATAATTGCTTTTTGTGGTTTTGCCACGGTTTGCCAAAGGGGAAGATTGTTAGGGTCATATTTTATTGTAATTGGCTAATCCTTTGACAAAATGCACTTTACTTGTAATTAGGTAGATCTAAGATGGGTTTAATATTTTAAGAAACATGTTGTTTAAGTCATCAAGTATTAAAGACATGGAGATTGGGCTTTTGATATTGTCAAAATTTGTTGGTGATGTTTTGAAAATAAATAGGTGGTATTAGGTATAAAAAGAAAAGAAAAGAAAAGTAAAAGGCTTTTAGCAGCAAAAATAAAAATAAATTTTAAAAGAAATTATTTGCTTTCTTGGGCTAAAGTATTTTGATCTCCTTATAGTTGGTTTTCAAGCTCACCATTTTGTTTTGACTATTCCATATTTTCATTCTATCAATTTGATCCAAGTAAGTGCAATCCAATTCTAATCCAATTTTCCAAATCCACTCTCACATTTTCCCATCATCCAAATAATAACAAAATTTAGCTACAAAATTTGTTGCAATCTTAGATTACAACCTTACTCAATATTTTTTTATTGGAGGTAAATTTTGACAAATCCATCATTGGATGAAATCTTCTTCTTATATTTTCCATACTTGCAAAATTTCTAGAAAATGAAAAATTAATAGCTATGTCAGCAATAAATTGTTTAAATTGCAAATTTTTGAATTTTAAAATTATGCACAAAATATAAGCTTATAAATCATATAGTAAATAATATCCAACTGACACAAAATTTGACATGTGTGTTAAGAACATAAAGAATATGCAATTCAACTGTTAGATTTTCAAAATATGTAGTAATATTTATTTTATTGAGTGAGTTTGTAGCTTTAAGCTACAACTAATTTTGTAGCTAAACTTTGTCCACCAAATTAGCTCACGTATTAAAAAAAAAAAATCAATAAAATCACTAAACAAACATTTCCACTTTGCCATTCCGGTGATGATTCGATTCATCCCATCGAATGACAAAGTAAAAGACGAGTAATTACTACTGAATATCCTATGGAGGTAAACATGCTTACTAGTAAATATTCGTGTGTTTTTTGTTCTCTTATATATGATATACTAATTATGTATCTTCATTAATATTTTTGTACAAAAAGAGTGAGATCCATGTGGGCAATCAACTCCTTAGCCAAACAAGGACGCACAAGAGTAAAATGATACGAGGAAGTTAGCAACCAACATATTTAAGTCCTTAAGTGTACTTAATATGTTTTTTATTTTATTGTCCACATCTGTTGTGAGTATGTATTGAGATTTAGGAGGGCATGACTCTTAAATAAAAGAATAAAGAAAAAGATTAGATTTTTTCCCCTCACATTCATAACATTCATAACGGGACAACTGATAAAACTGTTCACATTTTCTTAATTGCACGACTTACTTAAAAGTCAATTTTTAGTTACATTTCTTTTTCTTTTTTAAAAAAAAAATTTGATTGGAAGCATATTAACTTTATTAATTTGAAGAAAAAGATAATACATCATGATATAAATTAATACATGTTATGTAAAATAAGAGCTCTCCTCAATCTAGGTAATAAAACCAACCATGCTTAAAGGCTAAGGCAAATTTCCCTAGTAAGTGTGACTTTTGTTTAAATAATTTAATAAAATATGTGATGAATACACATTAGTTATTCCTTAGTAAGTGCAATAGTTTCAAAACTTAATATATTTCCAAATAAACAAACTTTCCATATATATCTAATAATTATAAAAAAAATAAAAATAAAAATAACATATATCTCTCTTAAATCTAAAAAATAACAATTTTAAGGAGATATAATTGTATGAGTAAGATATTTCTTAAAATAAATCTTACGTTTTATTCTAATGTTATAACTCACAACCAAACTTATAAATAGGTTTAGTTATTACATTACAACATATTTTATTCCTAGTATTAAAGATTACAATTCATGTCGTAATTCCTATTCAGCGTACCAAACGTACCCTAATTTGGTCCTTATTTAGTAATAGATGCACACAACAAAGACATACTCAAGGAAAAAAAAAAAAAAGAGCTTTCAATCATTAAGTAGAAGAGCTTGAAATTGGAGCCACTGCAGCAACCAATAGCAAAGCCGCTACTTCTAACTTTAAGTTTTAGCTTTGTCCTGAACACTGATTAGAGTTGGAGTTGTTTCAGGAAACCCACTTATTTGCAAGAGAACCAAAGAAAAAAAAATGTTCTCATTATTATATTAGTTGAAATTCTTATACCTAAAGAGATGCAACGTGCAAGAGAGTAACCTAATGAATAAAAGTTCCTCAGTTTCAGCTTTAATGAAATCATTCCAGTTTCATTTAAAAATAATAGGCAAAAATGCAAACTGACCCTCTAACTTTCAGCTTTTTCCATTCCAGTCCCCTAACTTTCAGTTTTATTAATTTAGTCCTCTAACTTTCAATTTTTGTCAATTCAGGGCTCTGTTACAGCTCAGTTAGTGTTGCCGTTAGGGACCATTGAAGTGACACCGTTTTGGATGTGTTTTTTTTTTTTTTTTTTTAATTCAAAATTAAAAGAAAATAAGAAAAATATGAAAAAAAATAAAAAAAAATAAGGCGAGCTACCATATTGATTCAGTGGAGGCTAACACTGTTCTCGCAGAGCGTAACGACGTTGTCGTGAGCGAGAATGCAACCTAGGGTTTCGGTGATGGAGAAGCAGAGGTTATCGCTGCTGGAATCAAAGCAACTGTTGATCTCTTTGGTGGAGTCGGTGAGGAGCTCGGAGAGTCGGTGGGAAAGGAGGGCGGAGAGGATGGAGATTGCGGCAGCGGTGACATCAGGGTCGGGGAAATCGAGATCAGAGTGAATGCCAGTAATGATGATGTCCCAGAGATCGGAGGTGAGACAAGTGGAGCAGACGAGATCGAAGGCGAGCTTTTTGGAGATGACAGAGGCAAGGGAAGCGACGATTTCTTCGACGGCAGATTTGGCAAGCTTTTTTTTGGATTTTTTGCTGTCAACTTCTAAATTTCTAATGTCCTTTGTTTTGTTTTGATTCAGGGGAACGGAAACGACTCGTTCCCCTTATTTTTTTTTTTTCAAATTTTTCTTATTTTCTTTTAATTCCGAATTTAAAAAAAAAATGCAAAACGGCGTTGTTTCAGTAGTCCCTAACGACAGCACTAACTAAGCTGTAATGGAGTCCTGAATTGACAAAAATTGAAAGTTAGAGGACTGAATTGACAAAACTAAAAGTTAGAGGATTGAAATGAAAAAAGCTGAAAGTTAGAGGGTCAGTTTTGCATTTTTTCCAAAATAATAATTATAAAAATTAAAAAAAACTCTTTATTTCAATGTTAGTATTTCACATTCTATCAACATGATATATGTGATTTTATTTTTTTAATGCTATACTATCCTTACTTTATTAGGAATGGAAAAAATAGACGTGTAACATGCTGTGATTAATAAAATATAAAGTGTAATATTAAAAGTGGGACAAAAGATTACTATTTCGGAGTACCTGCCGTTCTTTGATTAATCATAGCCAAACTCCTTGAAATTAATATCAGAAAAATTATCTTTCTTTCTAGAACCCCTATAGGAATCAAATTGGTAAAACGTGTCAAGCTCAATCTCATTCCAGTCCCGATTTTGAGGATTATTGGCAGGTAAATTTGTGGATGCATTAATGGACGTGCCTCCCCGCGGCACACCACATATTTGCCCACTTGATGAAGTTTGAGTCATGATCTGGGGAGCTCCTATGTGATGTTGTGAACTTATGTTCATTGCAGCTAGAGCTCGTTTCAGTTGGGTTGCTGAATTCATAGATTCAAGTACATGCACAGAACTGGGACCATCTTTGTCATTGTGCCCCTGCATATCTATCTGAGAAGCTTCTTTTTTTAAGTTTTCCTTGCCATTTCTGTACCATGGAGATGAAGTTGTGAGTGTCCTTTACTGAAGAAGGAATCTGACAGTTTTAATTTGATGGGGAAATTAGTTTTATAAATAATACCTGAAGATGGCTTTTTACAATATCTATAGTAAGACCTTTGACACCTTTAGCTTCCATGCGTTCCTTAATTTTCTTGGGAGTAGGCTCTGCATTAACATACAAGATATTGAAGAACAGAGATATTGTAATACAGAGACATTAAGCTGGAGTTAAGGAGTTAGTGCTCATACAATCACAAGAGCTCTGTTTAGTGTTTAGTTCTCTTATTAAGAAATAATATTCTCTTCTTAGAGAATCAGAAACACAAATTTAGCAGAAATGACAGTTTTAACATAAATATTTCAATATTCATTTTCCTAGTTAGGAAAAAGATAAACATTACATATATGTTACTAAAAGTTGTCTTTTAAAAACTATCTCCAATTGTTTCCTGGTTAGCAGTGTGACGAACACAATACAAATGAATGATGCTCAAGATTAGGGGAATAAAAAACATACCTATGCCCTCTTTTTTGAGTTCTTCCAAGCAATCCGTAAATATTTTATGTAAATCCGGTGGCCAATTAAACCGTCGTATTTTTGTTTCAGGAACATCATTCGTTGGTTGTTGTACTTCAGCCGGGTTATATTTATTCTTACCAAACACACATTGCCACAACGTTATGAGAAATTTCATTGTAATGGGCTTCAAAAGCCATGGATAGTAATAGTATTGTTCTGCATAGCTTCAATACCACCATAGCGTGACATCACTGCGTAATTAACATAACAAATATTAAGACATAAAACTTGCTTCTTATGAAATTGCGTGTAAATGAAATATCCTAGTAAAAGGCGGGCATATATTGATATGAGAGAATCAATTACCTATAACAAACAAATTCATCTCTCGTTCAACTTTTTGAAGAAGCTCCATATCAAGCAGGTTTCTCTTAGTGATCATAATATGAAATCTTCTTGTGTCCTTTCTACGCCGATCTAAAGCATTCTTCACTCCTTTGCATGGAGTAACTGAAAAAACATGGTAGGGCCGGTTGACAAATGTGCCATGTAAGGTTGAATTTATTCAACTATCTAATTGGCTTTATTCCGTGCCAAATTTGCTTGTAATTCAGCATTTAGTAACCCTGTATTTAGGTGGGCTTGTTGTAAGGGGAGTGAGTGAGATAGAGTGAAGTTTGCTAAAGAGTGTGCAAGAAAATAGAGACTCGCGGCTGGGACTCGCGGGTGACTCGCGGCTGCAAGCCGCCAGAAGCAGCACACGTGCCAAGCATGCTGGAAGATGAACAGTCATGCTAGCTGGAGCACTACAGGACAAAACAGGACAACTAGCCATACGGTTAACTCGCGACTAGATCTCGCGACTTAGTCAAGCCGCGAGCCACCCCTGTTTTGTAAAACCTGACGTTTCACATTCCTCTCCCACTCCAGTATAAATACCCCTTTTACCCACGATTGAAAGAGAGCTTCCAGAGAGAATTTTGAGAGAGAAACCCTAAAGAAAAACCAGATTGTTTCACCCACAATCTCTACCTTAGAGTCTCTTCAAATTCCTCAACTCTCTTCCTCTCCATTGTCAAATCCTTGAGAGGCATTATACCAAACCTGGTTCTCACCATCATCATCACTGTGAGACAATTGTTTGGATTTCTGAGAAGCAGTTAGGAAGGAACCAATCTTCATTGGTTGATGCTACGGTCTAGTAGCGGAATCCGGGAAGCTAGAAAAGAAAAAGGTTCGACGCAACCTCGTTGGAGCAAGAAGCTTGGAGGGCTTAGGTGCACTGGGTAGATTAGGCTTGGAGGGTCTATTGCTGTCCTTGTATCCCAACTGTATTTTCTAGTGGATTATTTACCGCTTGGAGGGCGGCGGAGAGGTTTTTCGCCGAGGACTTCGGTTTCCTCTTCGATAACACATCGCGTGTTGTCTTTGTGTTTGCATCTTCCTTCCTCTCTATCTTTGCCTTTTTATTATCTGCTATGGTTTTATTTTGTTATGGCTTAGATAGTCTTTAACCAATTTCGTATTATAGCATGTGTTAAGTTTCCGCACACTAGTTGTTTGACATATTGCTTGTATTGGTTAAGTTGTAATTTGAGGGTCTAAACGTTCAAAAGTGTTTTGTACACGTTTTTGAACTTTCATGCCACAATAACTCATGACATTATTATTAATTCATTATTTTAAAAGGAAAGAAAAATGAAATAACATTACGTGACATTCCCCATAATAATTTTTAGCAAAAAAACATATTCCCCTTAAAATTATGCTACAAGTGAACTTTTTTTTTTTTTTTTTGACGAAGTGCTACAGCCTGCAAGTGACCTTGAAAAGAGGAAATTGTACTTGGATTATACTGAAGCGAACAACGAAGTCACTAACTCTTAAAAAGCAAAGACCCACCAAAGCTTTGAGTTAACAAGTTAGTTCACTGTTGAAGTTGTAATTGGTGCGGCCATGATTGGAGAAGAAGTTGAATCATATGTTGAAGACATCATAAAGGTAATGAAAGAAGTTGAATCATATGGGTTTTTAATCTTATTATCTGGGTTTTAATTAATTTGTGGGTTTGGGTGCTGTAACTCTTTTTTGAAGCTTTGTTTTCCTAATTGCCTCTATGGGAAAATACCCAGAAAAATTTTCAGTGAAAAATGTGGTTTAGCCAAACTGTTATAGTAATTAATGGTGTAGCAAGGCATTTGTGTTTGTAAGAATTAAGAGGGAAAGGAAAGGAAAGTGCTTTTAGTATATGCTCAAACCCAATCTCCATCAAATCCAGAAAAACAAAAAATAAATTCAAGAAACAAACCCATAAACACAGCAATTAACCCAATCTCTAGCAAACCCATAAACCCAGAAATTTTCTTGGTAAACAAACACACAAAAAAAACCCATAAAATCAATGAACACCACATCCTCTCGAAAAAACAAAACCCCGCCTTCGATACCCAATTCGTCGCTGGGAAGCTCGATTCAGAGGAAGCGAATTTTGTTGAAGTCTTTGAGGAGAGCAACATAGAGGAGGAGGCGGAAGAAGACGAAGCGGGTCTCTTAGGGTTAAGAAATTGGGTAAAGAGCTGAAGGGGCTTGACAATTCTGCCGAAAACGAATCGGAAGAGGTTCGAGAACGGGTTGTGAGACTTGTTGGAGGAAGAGGAGATAGCTAGGGTGGAAAGAGAAGAAGACGAATAGTCGTCGTTAGAGATAACACAGTCGACCCGAACGATGACATTGTCGACCTGAGGGACAAGGGAGTGGAAGCGGCACGAAACGATGCGACACTGACCCAAGGCCTTGACATCGCTGATCCTGTTGAAGATCAAGAGAAGGATAGAGTTGGGAAGACGGTCGAAGTGGTCAATGTGGGATTGCGGCTCTGAAAACGTCAGATCTAACATTGCAAAAAAATATAGGTTGGTTTGTGAACTGAATTCGTTATTAGTAGAAGTGGGTTTGGTGTAGATCTGGAAAATTATAAGCCATGTGTTTCTGTTTCTGTTTCTGCTTTTTTGTTTTATAAAATTGGCTTGTTCGCTTCATGAAGAAAATTTGCTGTTAGTATTTTATAAAAGTGGATGATCAATAAAAGTGGCATAGTACCACGTTAGTTATTCAAAAACTAAAGGTGTAAATGCACTTTTAGTCCCTACATTTTGACTTTTTTCCATTTTAGTCCCTAAACCAATTAACGCGAGACATTTAAGTCCTTGAAGCACTATTCTGTCACCAAACTAACAGGGAAACTGGACGTGGCTGACGTGGGCATTAAAATATTATTAAAAAAATTATTTGGAAAAAAAATTAATTACTCAATTTTCTTTTCATTATTTGTGTTCTTCCTGTGTTCTTCCCTATAATCAACCTCCAGCAAAAAACAAACCCTAAACCCAGATCCTAGCCAAACCCCAAACCCATATCCCCAGTAAAGCAAACGTTAGCCTTCAAACCCATAAATTTTCTTGGCAAACAAACACAAAAAAACCCACTGGAAAAAAAAAAAAAAAAAAAAAAAAAAAAAAAACCCAAATCACCACCACCGAATCAAAGAACATGAAGATCAAACCCAAGCAAAAGAATAGAAACCTAGCAACCAGCAAAGCACCACCACCGAATCAAATCATCCACTACCACATCAACGAAACCACTCCCAAACCAAACCATCCAAAGAATAGAAACCCAGCAAAGCACCCAACTCATCCACTCCCAAACCAAACCATAATCAAAGAGGCTGAGATCGGGTGCGATGGGTTTAAGATAGAAAGAGGCTGAGATCGGCTTGATCTGGGTTAGAGAGATACTATGATCGGTTGGTACCTGGTGAGAGCGAGCACCAAAAACGGGAAGTGGAGAGGCCATGACTTGAGTGAGGTGCTGAGCGGTAGCTTTGGCGGTGAAGTTCTAAGTGCGCTTGATGGTGGAAAAGGCGGTGAGCAAAATTTGGGTTTGGGTTTTTTTCTATTCGTGTTTTAGCGAGCAAAATATGGGTTTGGGTCTTTTTTTTTTTTTTTTTTTTTTGTGAGCCTCATCGTGATCCGTTGATTGTCTTTGTGTCATGTATCAGAGCCATCAATTATCTTCTTTTTCTTGTTCTGTTTTGTTGATGAAATTGGTACAGAGAAATGAAACACTTGTGGAGTAGCAATAATTTATAATTTGTTCAACGAAGTTAGTACAGACTACAGAGGAGCTTGACTAATACGTGGTCTCACACTCTCCACAAAATAAAATAGCAATATCTCACTGGTGTGTCTCTCCATCTCTCACTCACACTCGCTCACAAAGTTTCTCAATCTCTCTTTCTCTATGCGTTTGAGATATTTTTAAAAATTTTGAAATTTTCAGTTCGATAAAAAAATATCTTGGATGGTGTAAAAATGTTGTCCACCAGGCTTATTATTATTTTTTGCCATTTGGTTGCTGGGTTTCTATTTTTTTTGCTTGGGTTTGATCTTCATGTTCTTTGATTCGATGGTGGTGATTTGGGGTTTTTTTTTTCCAGTGGGTTTTTTTTTTTTTTTTTTTTTGTTTGTTTGCCAAGAAAATTTATGGTTTGAAGGCTAAGGTTTGCTTTACTGGGATATGGGTTTGGGGTTTGGTTAGGATTTGGGTTTAGGGTTTGTTTTTTGCTGGAGATTGATTATAGGGAAGAACGGGAAGAACACAAATAATGAAAAGAAAATTGAGTAATTTTTTTTTTTTTAATTTTGGCATTTAAAAAATGCCAAATAATTTTTTTAATAATATTTTAATGCCCACGTCAGCCACGTCCAGTTTGCCCGTTAGTTTGGTGATGGAATAGTGCTTCAAGGACTTAAATGTCCCATGTTAATTGGTTTAGGGACTAAAAGTGGTAAAAATAAAATGTAGGGACTAAAATAGAAAAAAGTCAAAACGTAGGAACTAAAAGTGCATTTACACCAAAACTAAATTAACACAGTCTGATATATAAGCAGGGTCTATTATATGGTTCAAAGTACAATCTCAAGATTCAAATTTGTATCAATTTTTAGTTTTTACAATTTTTGACAACACTTCGCATCTTTTTGGTATCTTTGTAGTTGCTTGACTCGAAGGAAAATAGAGTATCTTTGACAATGACTTTTTTTTTTTTTTTTTTTTAAAGAGAGTTTCAACCTATACCGTTTGCTTCTAATAATAGTTTTAATAGTTTTTTTATTATCAGACCAAGACACCAATCAATTTTTGGTGTAAGGATTAAACCTAAATCCCTTATTAAACCATTAAAGAGTTTATACTAATTAAGCTAACTGAAACTCACTAATTTGACAATGACTTGTTTTATAGATATCTTCCAAGATATTAAATTTTACAAGGATGTGGTATAAACCCAAGTTTTACACCCTTCAATCCTAACATGTCACATTATTTTATCACATATTTAATAATAAGCACAACTACACCCAATCAATACTAACCCAATCAATTCTAATACCCATCTATAAATCTAACCAAATTGAGAGTTTATTAAGATGTAATTAAGTGTAATAGAATGTATTGAATGTTAAGTAAAAGGCTAATATGACAATTTCTTATTAGATGGTGTAAAACATGGGTGTAATGAGTTTTACATTCTGTCATTACCAAATTCAGACTCATCTTCCAATCGTTCGTTAATAAATTAGAAAAAAAGATACCGTGTGAATGTTATTTGTCAAAGAATGCCATTTATCAAACAGTGATAATGAATTGTTTTACAAGTGCTTAGCGATTCAGAGACTACAAGATGTTTAGAACTGGCGAGACACGGTGCCACATAACTATTCAAAAACTAGATTAATACGGTCAGATGTAAATTTACTGTTTGTCTTCCGATTTTTTATTTATTTATTTATTTATTTTTATTTTTATGAATGCCTTTCGATTCTTTTTAACTATTCAATGTCTACTATGGATTTATTTCTATTTTGAACTGTTCGAGGTTGAAAGATATTGGAAAATCCTACTTCCAAAGGTAGCTCCTCTTCTTTATGGTTCAGGTAAGATGTATACTACTTTGTGAGTTGTGACTAAAACTTGTATTATTTTAAAGAAAAATAAATAAAAAATAAAATAAAATAAAATAAAAAATAAAACTTGTATAGATGATTTAAGAGATAAAGGATGTAAATAATTAGAGAGGACAGACTAAGGGTTAGATACTGTCAAATTGAGCACTATCGATATCATGTTAAAGCAGGTGGAAGGTGCTAGTCGTTAAAGGGATTTGGATAGATAGTATATCTATATCTTTCTCTATTTCTTATACTTATTACTTTATATATTGAAATGAAAGTCGACATGTTAATTATTAGTAACACATCAATTACTTTACCTTTGGTTTTTCTATCCATTTTTAAAAATCACTATTGCTAAAACCACGAAACAAATTATCAAAACTCTTCTGATTCAGAGAATCAGATAAAATATGGCCCCACGGAAAAGAAAAAATGGCCTCAATAATCAAACATGGTCTTTATTGGTCCAAACACAAGAGTAGCGCATTTTGTTATATATTTTTAGTTTGATGAGAATGATTTTCTGTATCTTTTTGGTATCTTTATAGGTCCTTCCAAAAGAAAATATCCAAGGTATCAATTAAACTTTTTTTATTTTTTATTTTATTTTATTATTATTATTATTTTTTGTAATCGAAGGTATCTTAGGTATCAATTAAACTTGTCCTTTCCTATAAAGTTGAGCACCATCTCATGTTGAAGGAGGAAGTTGGTAATCCCTAAGCCTTGGTAATAATGTAAACTGAACTATGACCCACACCAAGTGCGGGCGTCTTTTGGTCATCAAAAAAAAAAAAAAAAAAGGAAAGTGCGGGTGTCTTTTATTATCTTTTGTTGTCAAATTTGATTTGACTTTTACTGTAATTTACTACTGGATTAATTTATATGTAGAATGTCTAAAAGATTTTTGGAATCATTAATTTTTGGGTAAACTTCATGTTTGGTCTTTGACTTTTATACTGTATGTTAATTTGGTTTTTAACGTTTCACATGTATTAATTTAATTCATAACCTTTTGGTGGGTTCCAGTTAGCTCAACTGGTAAAGTCTCTGATGGTTGTATAAGAGATTTGGGGTTCAATCCCCGCCTACACCAAAAACTGATTGGTGTCTTGGTCTTATAATAAAGAGTTATTATCAGGAGCGAACGCCATAGGTTGAAACTCTCTCAAAAAAAAATTCATAACCTTTTGATATTGCATCAAAATGGTTCTTTCCGTTAAGTGATGAATATAAAATACTGACGTAGTTAACAGTTAAAATAAATATTATTTTCATGCCACATAGATTGCCACTTGTATTGCCATATCATCATAAACTTTAAAAAGAAAAAAAAAATAGTGAGGACTAAAAACCTAGAATTTTCATTTCCTTTGCTTTCTCGGGACCATTTTGGGGTTAAAACCCCAAAACTAAATCTCAACTTCATTCATTTTCCCATATTTTCCCAACAACCAAACGTGGAAAAAACAATACTTCGAAATTCATGGAACCATTCTTAAATCCCCATTCCTAGATTAAACAATAAAACTTAGCATGTGGGGGATTGGAGAGCGGCAACAAGATCTCTCTCCCTTCTATCTTTATTCAATGGCTAGAAACTCGTGTGAAGGAATTTTGTTGGAAATCTACCGCTTTTAATTGTTATATGTGTAAGGTCACTTGCCGATGAGAACTATGGTTTCCTCCTAGCTAATAATTCATATACAAACTACAATGACAGTTTTTAGACCCCTTAAACAATTTATTAAACCTAGGTAATTAGCCAAGTTGTTACTTAGTCCAATTAAACAAGTCTAGGTTATCACAATAATAAAGATCAAATCATGCAAAGCAGCGGAAAATAAATAAGACAATGATATGATCACCCAGGAAACCAAACCGGTAAAAACTTGGGGAGGATTTGACCTAGCTATCCTCAAGGTAAATTTGAATCCACTATCTTGAAAGAATCGAAGTTCATACAAAAGGACTTACAAGCACCCCCGCTCGACTTTCTAATGCTACCAACCAGTAGAACTTACTGACACGACCACGTGCAAGCTCCGAATCCACGGACTCCTTCTTTCTTGGATTCCCACCAGCTACAAGCACACCCGCTTGTGTAGTCTTTAAGCTTTAATGGCAGCAACTGAATTGATCATCAAGGTGTAGAAAATATCTCCTCCTTGAAAACCCTAAGTTTTTGTAAAGGAAAGCTCCTCTAGATCTCACAAGAGATTTACACAAACCGCAAAAATGAGCAACACTAAAACGTGGCTAGGGTTTGCCTTTTATACTTAGGACAAATAAGAAACCCTAAAAACGTTTTAAAACAAATAGGGCTGAGTTAGACGAATCTGCAGAAAAGCATTATGCCCGAGCTTCGATCGGTCGAGCCTAAGCTTCGATCGATCGAGCCAGGTCGAAAGCCACAGTGCTTCCTGCTTTAAACTCGATTCCAACTTTACATTGACATACAACTTTGAGCTAGCTTTAAACACTTCTAAACACATTGTTTTGATCATGGTTTGCCAACAATACACATTAGAGTGCTAAATACATAAAGTCCTAAACTTTAGACCTAACATACAAATTATGTATAGCCACCCAAAACCACAACATCAAACACATGTTTCCGATGCAGCAAAAATGAAAGCCAAAACCACGTTTTCAATTCTTTAACAAATCACCTCCCCAAAATCCCTCACAATCCTAATTCCAATTTTCTCAACAACAAGACTTTCCCACAAATGGAAAAACACCATCAATGAGGCCCCACCCCACCATCCAAACATGCTGAGTTTTTGCTGTTTAATTTGGGAATTGGAATATCATGAGCTTCAAAGTTTGTTTTTGTTTTTATATGTTTGGTTGCCAGGAAAATATGGAAAAAATGAAGGAAGTTGAGTTTTAAGTTCTAACCCAATTTGGTTCCCTAGAAAGCAAAAGGAAAAGAAAATTTTGTGTTTTTAGTCCCTAACTTTTTTATATAAATTTTTTTATGATGACGTGGCAGTATATGTGGCATGAAAATATTATTTTATTTTGACGGTTAGCCAAGTTAGCATTTTCCATTCATTACTTAAACACAGGGGTCATTTTGACACATAACACCAAAAGGTTAGAGACTAAATTGACACATGTCAATGGACCAAATTGACATTTAGCCTAAAGGATAGGGACCAAACTTCTAATTTACCCTTAATTTTTATAAACTTATATTACCTACTACATAGAAAAGTGATACGTTCACAACATTTGCACTAGACTTTCTTTACAAATCATAGGCGGTAAGTTGTTATTTACTCATTTGACTACCTTTTTTTATTATGAATAAAAAAATTGGATAGGGGACAACTTAAGTTAGCATCTTTCACCTGGATGTAAGGGTAAAGCCAAGGGAAGGCGAGGGGTCAATTGCCCCCTTGACCTCCCCAAAACTCCTTTGCTATTGGATATTTGGATTAATTTTTACCCCTACAAAGATATAAGCATAACATGTTTGTTAGTGAGTAAGAGACGAAGGGGTTTAGTTGATTTACAAATTTTACACTTGTTGGTGGCTATCCAAATAGTGCTATTTTCCTTTCATGTTAGGGGCTATGCTTTGTTTCTTGGTCTACAAATAGAGTATTTTTTAAGTAATCCAAAATTTTATTAGGTGAGGTTGAGGACTGGAGAGAGGGTTTTGTTAGATGATATTTCTCTCGGGTTAATGAATTTAGTTTAAACTAATATATGTCCAACACTCATAATGTCAGGAATCAAGGAGTACACAGTGTGTCAATTCAAAGTTAACATGCAATAGGATGAATGAGGGTCACATTGAAATGGTATTTACTAATTTATATACTTATTGTACCACTAATGAGTTAAAAATGAAGAGAAAAATTTTGAGATAAAAAAAATTACTATTATCTATTATTGATTAAAAAATTAAATTTATTTATTTATTATTTTTTTTATATATATATGAGAATAGATACATAAAAATTGACTCACTACACTTGATCTTTCACAATAATTGAAATTGATTTTTCTGATATCACAACATTTCTTAAGTCTTTTTTTATTATTAAAATAAATCTACCAAACCAAGTTTAAAAAGCAGTAAGTCCATAGCCAATGGCCCAACGAGCCATTTTACAACTTTTCAAATATATTGTTATATTTTTTACACTTTTGTACTGAGTTAATCTCACAGTTTATTTTGAGTACATTGATTAATTTCTTGAATTGTAAATAAATACATTGATTTATCTCAATTAATTTTTTTAAAACATGAATTGATTCTTTATTTTTTTATTTTTTTTTATTAATGCGGACTAATATTTTTTAGATTAATTTTGTTTTCAATTTTATCTTATAACCTTGCTTTCTCTAAATTAAAATCCTAACTCCATTACTACCTAAATGTGACCATAGTGGCACCCTACCCATTAGCTACTGTTGTAAGCTAACACATTTGTATATATATATATATATATTTTTTTTTTTTGGGATCAAAAAACATATTTGGTTTCTTATGCCTTGGGTCCTGCTCTCACGGCAATTAGACAATTTCATATAATTAATGAGCATGGGGCCCAAACAAATAATTAAGTTTGTATTCTTGAAAATTTAATATAATTTTAGACCTATCCTATAGGAGAAATTCATTCTTTTTTTTTTTTTTTTTTTGAGAGAATTTTAACCTATGGTAGCTCTTTATCATCACATCAAGACACCAATCAGTTTTTTGTGTTGGCGGGAATTGAACCTCAAATCTCTTATTCAACCATCAAAGACTTTACCAATTAAGCTAATTGAGAAACTTATTCTAATTTCCACTATTAGTAATATTATTTGGTGCACCATTTTTTTATTTTTTGGTAAATTATTATTTGGAGCACGCTAGGGATGTCACAGCTCATGATTTCTGTATGCTGTGGATTTCATTTCTCATAGTTTCTAAAAATTATGTGATGCAGCTCAATACTATGATCCTCGGGTAGTTTCTAAAAGTGTTTTTTTTTTTTTTTTTAGCTTGAGTTACTGCCCTTAAGCTACTACTATATGGAGCTAACTTTAGCATTCTCATTTTTGCTTGTATTTTTGTTAGGACATATGTGAATCATGCTAGGAACATATGTAAATGTAGAATTGGCTAATCTTTTGACAAAACACACTTTACTTGTAATTGGGTAGATCTAGGGTGTGTTTAATACTTCAAGGAACAAGGTATCAAGTTCAAGTGTTAAAGCCATACAAGTCTATCCAAGAATCAAGTGAAAAAGTGCTAGATTTTAAAGCTCGACAGTTAGTATCTATCGAGGTTTAAAAAGCTGTTTAAGCCTGATGCTCGACAGCTACTCAATAGATATGGTATCTGTCGAGGTTTATGAAAATCAGTTTTCAGATCTGATTTCACTACAATCCGTGAATAGATGTTTGGGCTTTCTTTTCTCACAACCCTAAACATATATAAGAATTGTTTTAAGGGCCATCACAGATGATGCAACTCAATGCAAAAGTTTTTCACAAGCATATTGTGAACCGAAGACATATGCCCTAGTTCATCTTTTTCTTCAAGAAGTTGTTGTGTTTGTACACCGTAAGGTTTTGTAACCAAGGAGTTTCGTGATCTTCATCGTGTGATGAACTGAAGAACTTTGTAGCCAACATCCTTCTCAAGTTGGTGAGTAAGCCACGTACTGGGATCCGCGCATCGAATTGGTTAGTCACGTACTAGGAGCCATGCATTGAAATGAGAAATTGTCACTACAAAACAAGTCCAACTGGGTATTGGGGTAAGGGTTCAATTGTAGGTTGGTATAAGGTACTGAGATTCCTTTACTTGTAAACGCTTGTTGGGATAATAGTGAATTCTCAGGAGTGGTGACCTTAAAATCACCCGGTGAGATTTTTGCCATGTAGGTTTTCCCTATTCGTAAACAAATCACCCTGTTAATTTATTTTCTGCTACATATTTACTTAGTTGGTGATTTGTTTGTACTACCACACATATTGCATGCTAATTGAATTAATTAATTAACTTGGCTAATTAATTGGTTAATTCATCATAAATGGTCAATACATTCTTGGCCTATCAATTTTGTTGCCTAGCTCAAATGGAGAGACCGCTAGAGATCCTGGACGAATTGATAACGTTGTACTTTGTGATCAAGATAGCCATGTCTCTTCAACTGTTTGGGATGGGCAGGTTTGACAATATTTATCATATATCCTTTTGTTTTAATTTGTTTTTTCCCAATATTTTAAAGGACTGCAATTGCTTATAATTTAATTGAAGCATTTAAAGGACTAAGGAGTGCTTATATGTCATGAAAACACTTCACAGCTTGACCAATGGAAGCTCATAGCTAAACAAAGAAAAGTGCTCAAAGAGTATTCCCAAAGAAATTAACTGTATCACCACAGAAAACGTAATCTAGAGTATCCATAGTAGACTAAAGAGTTTGGCACCACGAAACACATCTCTCTTGGGTTTCCCAATATCTATCTTAATATGGCCAAACTGACTCATGTTTTCAAACTTCACAGTTTTGTGCCAACTCTAGGTAGTAAGGCTGAGGTCTTTTTGGCCTGATACATTCTGCGGAGAGCATTTTATACATTTATATGTGAGTAAGTATGAGTATATGTTGAAAATATAGTCTAGAAGATTGTTCAAATCAATTAACAAAGTCACAAAGCAATTTCAATGATTAATCAGTAAAACAAGGATATGCTCAGATTAACTTATTAAAAAAAATAAAAAAAAAAATAAAAAAAAAAACAAGAGTAAAAGCATATAAAATTAAGGGTTAAGTAAAAACTTATCGCCGAGGCACAAAACTAAATTCGCTGTCCTTGAGAAGCAATTTCGCCCCCACTAGAATTACTCCATTGGTGCAAATGGCTTTAGACGGTTGCTATCTAGGATACAACAATGCCAACTCTACTAATGTGCACTCACAAACAGAGTTTTCAAACTTTCAATTAAAGACAGAGGAGAAAATATCAAAGTAAAATGTTTTATATTTAGCAACTGGTCTTATTTATAGAATTTGAAACTCTTAGGCTCTTAAAAGGAAGTAGTCAAGGGTGAAAAGAGAGATGAAATAGGAGGAGTTTTTGCTTCTCATTGATGTCACAAATCACTGTATTTTCTGTAAAAAGGGGTGCCAATTCGTGTTCACATGTCGGGTTGAGTTGTGAGTATTATTTTATATGGGTCAACATGAACCCAACCCATTTAGTAAACGGGTTAGGATCCCTCAACCCTAACACAACTTTTTTATTAAACGGGTAACCCGACATGACAAGTTTAACCCGTTTAATTAGCAGGTCATTTTAGGGTTGACACAAATGACCTATTTATTAACCTGTTTAATTAATGCGTCATAACTAACCTGAATAACCTATTTGATTAATAGGTCATGTCTAGCCCGAATAACCTATTATCAATTCCCATATATCTCTTTCTCCAAAAAAAAAAAAAAAAAAAAAAATCTCATATAAACATTCCGTCACAACTTACAATCATAAATCTAGTAATAATAATAAAAGCAAATAATTCTTTTCTTCCATCAAAATCAATTACTAGTCCAAAATGTCCCAATCCATTCTATCAAATTCAATAATGTGTCAAAGTTCCATAATAATTTTTTTTTTTAAATAAAAACAAAATTTTACATGGTATCCAAGTGCCATATCAAAAACTAAAAGAAATCATAGTTTAAGATTAAAAAACCAAAATGATTACATGGCATATCAAGATACACCTGATGGCAAAATTTAAGTCTAGGCATCCAAGTGCCAGAGCAAAAACTAAAAGACATCCAAATTAAGAGATTGAATTAGAAGAGATTGAGGGTTCCATTGAAGAGTTGTTGAAAGTTTAAAAACGTGTACAAAACACCTTTGAACGTTTAGACCCCCAAAAAACAACTTAACCAATTCAAGCAATATGTCAAACAACTAGTGTGCGGAAACTTAACATATGCTATAATATGAAATTGGTTAAAAACTATCTAAGCCATAACAAAATAAAATCCACAGCAGATAATAAAAAGGCAAAGATAGAGAGGAAGGAAGATGCAAACACAAAGACAACACGCGATGTGTTATCGAAGAGGAAACCGAAGCCCTCGGCGTAAAACCTCTCCGCCGCCCTCCAAGCGGTAAACAATCCACTAGAAAATACAGTTGGGATACAAGGACAGCAATAGACCCTCCAAGCCTAATCTACCCAGTGCACCTAAGCCCTCCAAGCTTCTTGCTCCAACAAGGTTGCGCCGAACCTTTTTCTTTTCTAGCTTCCCGGATTCCGCTACTAGACCGTAGCATCAACCAATGAAGATTGGTTCCTTCCTAACTGCTTCCCAGAAATCCAAACAACTGTCTCACAGTGATGATGATGGTGAGAACCAGGTTTGGTATAATGCCTCTCAAGGATTTGACAATGGAGAGGAAGAGAGTAGAGGAATTTGAAGAGACTCTAAGGTATAGATTGTGGGTGAAACAATCTTGTTTTTCTTTAGGGTTTCTCTCTCAAAATTCTCTCTGGAAGCTCTCTTTCAATCGTGGATAAAAGGGGTATTTATACTGGAGTGGGAGAGGAATGTGAAACGTCAAGTTTTACAAAACAGGGGTGGCTCGCGGCTTGACCTCGCGGCTTGACTAAGTCGTGAGATCCAGTCGCGAGTTAACCGTATGGCCAGTTGTCCTGTTTTGTCCTGTAGTGCTCCAGCTAGCATGACTGTTCATCTTCCAGCATGCTTGGCACGTGTGCTGCTTCTGGCGGCTTGCAGCCGCGAGTCACCCGCGAGTCCCAGCCACGAGTCTCTGTTTTCTTGCACACTCTTGAGCAATCTTCACTCTATCTCACTCACTACCCTTACAACAAACCCACCTAAATACAGGGTTACTAAATGCTGAATTACAAGCAAATTTGGAACGGAATAAAGCCAATTAGATGGTTGAATAAATTCAACCTTACAGTTGTCTTCTTTGTGCTCATTCTTATTCAACATACATTCAAATGGCGCTTCAAATTTCCAATACCATATACTCCAACAGCAATATATTCCTCTCCACACTTTTTGCATTTGCAAATAGGCTTTTCTCCATCTTTTGTAGGAAGCATCTGAAAGAAATGGCAAACACTTGAAGTCCTCCTCCTTTTGTTGTTTTTATTATTTGTCATAGTCTTAGACTTCTTTGGTGGAGGAAGTTCAGCCAGTTCATCAAGTTTATCTTTTAAGTCAATGTCTTCACCTTCATTTTTAGTGTCAATACTCTACTTCTCATCTTTTTCCATCTAGAAAAATTTAAAGAGAGATTATTAAGCAGAAAATTAGTAATTCTAAGATGACAGAAACAAATAAACTTGAAAAGAAATCATAAATCACGACAAATAATTTTAAAATCAAAAAAAAAGAAACAAGTTTATTATTAGTACTAAATAGTTAACAGTATAGTGATTAACATCAAAAAAAAAAAAAAAAAAAAAAAAAAAAAAAAAAAAACAAACAAACAGATCTTCAATTATTTTATTTTAAGAGGACAAAAAAAAAAAACTAGAAATGTAATCATAGACATAAAGCAAGACCCAATTCACCCGGTGGGGTTTTGGCTCGGAGGTTTTCCCCATTCGTAAACAAATCACCGTGTCAAATTTAATTTCTGCTGTATTTATTTTAGTTGGTGATTTGTTTGTGCTATCACACCATTGCATGTAATTTGACCTAATTAATTAACTTGGGTAATTAATTAATTTGCATGGGGTCAATTCATTTTAACCCAACAAGTGGTATCAGAGTGGACACACTTTGATTAGATTTTAATTTTTGCTGAGTGATTCATTGACCCTTGTTTGTCATGGATAGAGAACAGTCTCTTATTATACCTCCTTTATTTGATGGCACGAACTATGTATACAGGAAAGTACGCATGAGAGCTTTCTTGCAATCTTTAGATGAAAAAGTGTGGCAAGCTGTGGAGATTGGCTGGACTAAGCCAAAGGTAGCGCTGACTGATTGGGATGATGCAAAGATCAAAGTGGAAAACTTCAACAGCAGAGCATTGAACACCATTTTCAATGCAGTCACGAATAAGGAGTTTAAGAAAATATCATCGACTGAAATTGCAAAGGAAGCATGGACAATTCTCCAGATGACCTGTGAAGGAACTAAGGCCGTTAAACATTCCAAACTTCAAAGGCTTACTACAAGCTTTGAGGAGATCAACATGGAAGAGAATGAGTCATTCGATAAGTTCTATGCCTAACTCAAGGACATAGTTAACTTAGCCTTTAATCTTGGGGAAACCATTCCAGAATCCAAGGTGGTAAGAAAGGTGCTAAGGTCTCTACTTGAAAGATTCCATGCCAAGATCACTACCATTGAAGAATTAAAGGATATTGACTCTATTCCTTTGATAGAGTTGATGGGAAACTTGCAAACCTATGAATTGGGTTTGACTAGACTTAGGAAAGGAACCAAAAGTAAGAAATGGCACTGAAGGCCAAAAGTAATGAGACTGATGAGTCTTCAGATGATGAAGATTCCAAGATGAAGTCCTACATCACTAAGCAATTCAAGAAATTCATGAAGAATGCCAATGTGAAAGGTTTTGACAAGGATCATAAGCAATCCAATTCTTCTCAATTCATTAGTCAAGACAGAAGGAAGAAGGATGCTAAGGATGGCGGTCAGTATACTATTCCCTCCAGACCAAAGTGCTTTGGATGTCAAGGTTTTGGACACATGAAACAAGAATGTACAACATATCTCAAGTCGATTGGGAAAAGCAAGGCTCTTGCTACTACCTTGAGTGATACAAAGTTTGAGACTAAGTCAAATGACAGTGATGACAAAGGAATCTTGAGTGCTTTCACTACCATAGTGGATCCTACTGAGGGAATCGTAGAAGCAGTGGATGAAGAAGAGGACTTGGTGGAATCTAAGTTTGAGAAAATGGATGAACAAGACGACATCTATACAGCTTATGTAAAATTGTACAAGGTTTCTGAAAAGCATGAGAAACTATATAGGTTGGCCACCAAGAAGCTAAGCGATGTGGAGCTAAATCGAAAGGAGCTCTCTACCAAGGTTGATGAAGCCAATCAAACCATTGGAGCACTACAATTTAAGAACAATTTCTTGGCTGAAAGGACCAAGAAGCTTGAAGCAAAGTTGTTTCAAATTAGAGCTCAATTGGAGAGGACTTCTAGTGCAAAGCTCAATGAGATGCTAAGTTTTTGGAAGCCTGCTTCTAACAAAACCGATCTGGGGTATGAATTCTCTTTTCCTAATATTGCCTCTTTTAATGAAATTTTTTTGGTTTCACCTGCTAATGATAATGATGCTAAAAATAATGAAGCTAAAACTGAAATAGCTAGTGAGAACTTAGACAAGGGAAAATCTATTCTAGGAGCACCCCCTAAGGTTGAAAAGAAAGAGACAAGAAACCTTAGGAATAAGAAGGACAATAGTAAAAAGTCTCAACCAAAGAAGCCGCATTTCTGTCATGACTGTGAAGCTTCAGGACATACTCGTCCAAATTGCTATAAGTGGTTAGCCACTCAACAAAGCAATAGTGTGCCATCATCTGGTGGTCAAGGTCAGATTCCACCATCTTTGGGTCCTCTTGGAGATCTTCTCAAGGCCCTCATGTTCCTTTCAAACTTGAACGGTTTCAATTCTTTCCCCTCACCTTTGGAACAAAGGTTCAGCTCTAGGAAATGATCTTCCTCCAATTTCAAAGTGTGGAAGGCAAAATGCTCCAAGTGATTAAGTCACTTTCTCTCTCTTTTGTTCTTGCATGTCCTATTTCTTTGTTTTTAAACTTTTAAGTCAGTCCAGTTTTATACTTTGTGTGTTTTCTTTCATGTTTTTGTTTTGGTTGTTTTCAGTTTTGCTTTATTTTTTTTTTTCATAAATTTTTTTTAAAAAAAATTGAAAAATACAAAAAAGTGTGTGTTTGTGTATATTGGTACTTGTGTACCTTGGATGGCCATTAAAACAAAGTTTCTAAATTTTGTCTATCTTGTTGCTTAGATAAGCATCTCAATGCATAACTAAGCAAGTGAGCTTTGTGGCTCGTGTTTGTGATGAGTACAATTAAGTAATCTTTTATACTTAATACTCATATCACTCTTTTTGACGAGAAGGACTAGAAAATCCTAAGAGAAAAGGCATAAATAACCATCTCACCACTAAATCCCGCCAATCATGTATAACGTTTGTGTGCTTCCACATAGCAAAATTGTGCTGTTTTGGCTTACATAATTGGGTATTTCTTTTCTCTCTTATATGCCTATGCATGATATGTTCAAAAAGATAATATGCAAAGAATACAAAAGCAAAAAGATTCAAAATACTTTTAAAAATGGGTGTAAGCATGTTTCTAGGAGATGTGGGAGTTATATGATGCACCTCAAAGGTGATAGTCTCCTTCAAGTATTTATGATTGTGTGTATGAGTGTATTTGATTCTCTCTAGTCTCAAATTTTCATAATATGAGACACTTATGCACTCTTGCTATGTTTCACACACAACACGCAAAATTTTTTGCTACTTTTGATACATGTGCGAGTATAATGTGATTTGACCATCACAAAGAATACATGTGTCAATATATGCTCACTAAACTGTCTTAACTTGTTTTTGAAATATAAAATTGGTTAGACATGTTTAGTGTGTGTGTGTGTGTTTTGGGATCTATGTATGCTTTGCATATATGTTAAGAGATGTCTTGAGAGCTTAATATGTTGATTGGATCTTTGGTTGAGTAGCTTGCTTGTTGCATTTATCTTTATGTGTTTTTCCTCCCTTGAAAAACTCCTTTTCTTCAAGCTTGATAGTTTCTTGACAAATCCTCGACAGATTCTCTTTCCATCGAGCCAATTTTTTGTGCATTCTGTCTGCTCGATAGATTCTTGATAGATTCTCGATTCATCGAGACTCTCTTTTGCCATCGACAGAAAACTCTTTCTCACCCTCAAATCTCCCTACCCACGTGTTCTTCGGCCTAGATCAAGCTCCAATCACTTGGTAAGTGTTCTCATCTTCTCTCTTTTCATGCATTCATGCATTTTAGACCTAGGTTTTGGAGTTTTTCAAAATTTTTGGGGTTTTTGAGTTTTTCATGTGAAATTGTTGTTATATGTTCATGCATTGCATCTTCTATACATTATAATAATGTTTCATGCATTTTAGGATTGTGTGCTTGATTAAACCTGTGAGTGCTACTAGGTTGGATTGGGTTTTTGCCCATGATGCTTTTAATTTTTGCACGTCACATGTTCATGCATTTTTTTCATGCATACGGTCTTTCTTTTCTTCCTTTTCTAAGCATGTGCTGTGTTTCCTTCTATTCTCTCTCTCTCTCTCTCTCTCTCTCTCTCTCTCTCTCTCTCTCTCTCTCTCTCTCAGATAGACTGCGTCATGGCACCCAAACAACAGAAATCTACTCCAACTCAGAGCCCTCTTCAAGGTTTCGGGTCATCCTCTTCTTTTCCCCCCTCTCACATCTGGTTCCATAATAAGAAGGCCGAGAAGGACTTCTTTGAGAACTTCCAAAAATGTGGCGTTCATCTAGAACGCCAAGTTATTCTGTCGGATTTTGCTGACACTCCTCTCCTTGAAGTCATTCGGACTTGGGATTGGGAATCTCTACTTGAGAGACCCTTGAGGAGTCCCGTCGCGTTTATTCAGGAGTTTTACTCCAACATACACGGCATTGATATCGATGAGCCTCAGTTTGTTACTACATTCAGAGGTACACGTATTGTAGTTACTCCGAATCTTATATTCGAGGTACTATATATTCCTAGGGTAGCGCATTCTGACTACCCTGGCAATAAGTGTCTCGAGACCATGTTGAGAGACGACCTTCTTTCTCAATTTTGTGAGAAACCCTCTCTTTAGGGTGGTGCTCTAAACACCCCTTGGTCAGGTTTTGCTAAAGGCCCTCACTTTTTTAACATGGTGATGACTGATGAGAATGTAAAATGTCATATTTTTCTCACTTAATGTTTAGTATTTTATATTTATTTGGTGCCTAAATATACTCATTATTCTTATATTTTGATTTAGGATGCAAATGGAGGCATTAAGTGCAAAACGTAGCTAAATGGGCGATTCTGGACAGCTTTGACATTACTTCGTAATCTGAGAATAACTCTCTCATCCGAGCTCCGATTGAGATGATTCAAGTTTCTGTAGAACACCAAGACAAATCTCTACAACTTTTATGTTTTGATTTTTGAGAGATATGGGTTGCATCAAGGTCGAAATCGGGCTTAAAGTTGCTGCACCTGCACTGTTGACGTTCTGGAATGTTCCTTTGCTTGCAATTCTAATACGTAGATCTAATGCAGTTTATTTTTGGAAGCTTCCAGATCTGATGCACGAAAATTCCAGC